>JASSUY010033045.1:0-70594 GCA_032466535.1 Forpus xanthops
TGCATTCTTTTGATTCTCCTTCCCATCTCCCCAGGACTGGGGAAGAAAGAGGGGGAAGTGAGTGAGAGAGTGATTGCATGAGTTTTGAGAGCCTCAAACCACGACAATTAGATATGTATCTTATATATATTAGATATATCTATTACAGAGCAGCTCATCGTGCTGCAAGCCCCCCGTGTGTGTGATGCCCCTTGGGGCTGTGCCCTGCAGAGAGGGGCAGAGCTGACTTGTGAAGGGGAAAGGCAGCTTTTCCAGAGCAACTGCTGCATGATCCGACCTCCGGTTGCTGTTTATAGCTCACGCTCTGTGATTAGCAGTTGGCTGATCACCAGGGGCCAGATGCTGCTGTCCCTGGGAGGGGCGGCGAGGGCCGCAGCAGGGACGGGCATTCCTCTTGCAGTCAGCTGGGTCCTGCTTCCCCTGAGCAGTGTGGGATGGATGGACCTTGGGAAGGAGCTTGGCTGGGAGGGTGAGGGACCGATGTCTGTCACCACTGATACTGCTGGGGGTTGCAGCACCAGAGCTGTGGTTGGGTTTGCACATAGGTTGGGAAGCTCTGGGGTCAGCCCCAGTATCATGGGTAAAGTGCCCATGGACGGTGTCCTGTACAGCACTGCAGACATGTGCCATCTGTGTGTCCTGTGCCCTAACACTGCCTCTTAAAGCTTCTCATTTCACACCATACAATTCCCTTCCTTGTCCCTCTTAAAGCAGCATCCTCGTGCAATAAATGACCATGTATTTATCCAAATAGGCTGCAATATAGGACCAGCTGTTAAACATCCATCCCCCTGCCCCCAAATAGCAAGTAAAACTGAGAGCTTTTTCCCCTTAGCTGTACCCCACATTTGACATGTTAAATGTCACGTCCTGCCCAGGGTGCAGCCCGTGCAGAACCGATGCTCTGGAGCCCTTTGGTTTTTCCCAGGGATAACTCCAATGAATCGCGGTGGGGTTTGTTCCTTGCCTGCTTCTCCCCCCACTGATGAAAGCAGGAGCTGTGGGAGGCAGCGGCTGCCCGGGAGGGTGGGATGCTGATTAGAGGGGCTACTGTGAAGGGTGGGATGCTGATTAGAGGGGCTGCTGTGACCCGGTGCCCCTCGGCTGTTGTGGGGCCACTTCCCAGCTGCCACAGGGGCATGGAATGGGACTGGGGGCGATGGGCTTGCTGGTGAGGCCACGCTCTCACCTTCCATGGCAAGCTTCATGCTCCTCCTTTATCCCCCCGGACTGTGACCGGTTTGTAAAGGTTAAATGGTATTTTCTGATTAAACCAAATGATCTCAGCTCATTTCCCACTCATGCTGTATCTTTTGTCTGACCTTGGGGTAACACTTGACCTCTCTGGACTGGAGTCCCTTTGTGTAATCAAATGGCAGTATTTCCTTACATTATCAGAGGACAGGATGATAAATGAATTCACATTTATGTGGCACCGAGATACGACTGCGATAGATTAAGAGTCTGTCCCTGGAGCTCCCTGTGCTCTCGGTAGCGATGCACAGCTCTGCAAGGGAATGAATGACCTCCTGAAAGCGTGACCACTGTTTACAGTCAAACGGGCAAAATGCAACAGCACCAAGAGCAATTGTTGCCTTTATCCTGTATTTTTCAAGCATTTCTGGAGTTCGAGCCTGGCTGCAGCCGGTCCTGGCTTGAGAGCGCTGCAGAGGGAAGTTGGAGGGGCTCCGGCTCAGAGCTCGAGATAAGCTGAAGTATAAATCCCCTCGATGCCAGCATCAGCTCTGAAGTTCAGGGATTGACAGATTCATTCTCACCTCCCACACGCTGCCCTATGCAGAGCCCCAGGGATGCTGCAGCGGCTCCTCCTGGCATGTGCTGGTGGGTGACTTTAGGAAGCCGTCCCTATTCCTTTCTCTCAATGCTTGTTTGTTTGCTCAGTCCTTTTATAATGCACACAGCCCGTGGGGCTGGGACTGAACTCACCCACGAGTGAGGCGAGGCAGGAGGGGTGCAGGGAGGGAAAGGAAAATGCAGCAGAGAGCAAAAGGCCCATGGAGCGGTGAGACGAGAAACTGGGAGCTGAGGAACAGCCTGGGCTTGTGTTCCCTGAGGATGTGGTTCTTAAGGATGCGGTTCTTAAGGATGCGCTGCAAACCTGATGGGAGGAGTATATGGGCAGTTATTCAGCACAGATCAGCTGCCCGGAGTGTCTATGGAGCATCAGCAGTGGTTGGGCAGAGCCTTGGTCAGTGTGAGCTGTCCCTGCCAATGCAGGGGGTTGGAACTGGATGATATCTGGGTCCTTTCTGACCCAGATCATTCTATGGTGTCACTGCAAACCTCAGCTGCTGTGGGTTGTGTCTGAGCAATGCCCTGTTGTGCAGTGGACAGGAGCAAGAATGCGTTTGGGAACTCAACGGGGACAGAACAGGGACAGAAAATGGCTGTCCATAGACACTGGACCATCAGTAACCTTGGCCTAGGACCTGGCTCCCACGCGAAGCCGGACTTCCCTTCCTGCCCGTGATGAGGGGTGCACAGGTCTGAAGCGTTGGTTTCCGAAAGGAGGGGAATGCCTCTGCCTGAAGGGGAACAAGAGGAGACGCCGATGGATTTGCTGGTGCTGCTGTGGCAGTTGTTTCTCAGAACAATTGTGCAAGCTGTACCCAACCGCAGGCACACACAAAGCGCTTCTCTCTTCTCCAGAGGCAAGGGGGAAGCGGTGCAGCAGTCCCCAGGCAGGGCACGGGCTGTCCCTTGGGATGGAAATGCCAGATCATCCTCTTTGGGATCATTTCTTTGCTGCTCCATAGAACCGTTTGGGTTGAAGGGACCTTAAAGCTCCTCCAGCCCCAACTGCTGCCATGGGCAGGGACACCTTCCACTGGAGCAGCTTGCTCCAAGCCCGTGTCCAACCTGGATTGAATGACCCATAGTCATTTCTATCCTTTGACCCACTGATTTCTGTTCTGTAATGCAATATTTGCTTTGAGAGGTTTCTTGTGTGTGTTGTAGGGACACAGCTGAGCGTATATCTGGTGTGTGTCTGTGTATGGCCAGGGCAATAGAAAGGTGTGTGGATGTGTCCATCCCTACCACACAGGTTTCATGTCACCAGGTAGATCCCTGCTCCCTGCATGGATTTGAGCCCCATGGAGCTCTTCCACTGATGCAGTGTCAGGATGGGCTGGCACACACATGGTGGCTTCTACAACGTGTGACAGAAGGTCCTATCGCTGCCAAACAAAAAGGGGGTGCAGGTTTATGGCCTGGAAACCCCTCTGATGTGTTCCATGTGGTGCAGGAAGGCCTTGGAGCCTGAATGGAGCGGGAGCAAAGCGAAGCCTTGAAGTCGTTGGTAGGGAATCACATGAATGCATCCCTCTAAACCAATGTTTTTCATTATCTGAAACCAAAAGGGGTTTCTCTTTGTGGAAATGTTGCTCTGTGCTATTCAATCAGTACTAATTAAGTGGTTGCAATGCATTAGATGGTGCTCTAGGAATCTTCTTGGGAACACTAACAGCTCGAATTTTACTGTTCCTCTTACAACCATAAATAAGGATAAATGCCTAATTGCTCCTGAAAGCATCCTGCTGGACCCAATGAGCTGACTAAACCCAGCCCTTCATTGGAGAATAGTGTAATTTCATTTAACTTCAACCAGAGATTCCCCGTGCTTCCTGTTCTTGTGTCTGCTCCACAGTTCATCCCTGTGGTCATTCTGCACGAGCAGGACTACAGGGAAGGGATTTGTTTCCATCATTATTCCGGAAGGTCTCATTTCATTAAGCTGTTGAGAAGGGAATTAATCTTAACCCTTCCCCAATGCTCTTTGTGCTCCCAGGGGAAGTCCTCTGGCTCTGCTCATCTTCCCTGGGGCAGGATGAAGCTCAATGGGGCTGGAGCAGGATGTTCCGCATGTTGCGGTTTGCAGGGATGTGGTTTTGGGAGTGATGATGAAGAGCCACACTTTGGCCAAATCAGCCTGCAGTGGGCTCAGGGTCCTGGCTTCTGCCGAGTGGGGCCTCACTGATGACTGTTTCTGCCGCAGGAGATATTTGCATGTCTCCTTTGCCCTCCAGCGCCATGGAGCCGGCTGGAGAAGCAGCAAAGTGGATTACATGACATGTGGTTCATGTCCTGCTAATGAGCGGAGCATGTCCAGCCTCATCCAGCTCCTGTCTGCCGGGAAAGAGCCTGTGATAGGCAAACCCCCCCTCCCACCTCTCCTGGCCATGCCAATCAAAGCCAGTGGGAAACCTGTTGGTGTGAGCAGATGGGAGCTGTGGCTGGGCAGCGAGGGGGAAGCAGGGATGCTCCGGGGCTGGGAATGAGGATGCAGTAGCGCAGCTCTCCTCCATCTGTGGAAAGGGGAGGTTTCCCCCATCTCAAGGCAGGGAGGAAGCAGGGTGCCTATGGAATTGACATGTGCGTGGAGAAAGGGAGATTCCAAGTTTCTTCCGCGCAGCTGTGAAGGTCATGGCTCTGCCAGGCTGGTGGGCAGCCCCCGGCCTGGCTGGAGGTCCCTTTGGAGCTGTGAAGTGAGGCAGGAGGCAGCGTCTGTATGGAAGCCCTCCATAGTGGTACCATCCACAGCACTCCTGGCAGGGGAAGGACCTGCAGGAATCCGGAGAGCTGATTTTTCATAGGCTCATGGAGCGGGTTGGGTTGGAAAGAGCCTTAAAGCTCATCCGGTTCCAACCCCTGCCGCGGGCAGGGACACCTTCCACTAGAGCAGCTTGCTGCAAGCCCCGGCCAACCTGGCCTTTCTTCCCCTTTCCCTGCAGGTTTCACTGTGGCTTCCAAAGGACTCAGGGTTCTTTTCTGGTTTAATGATTGGTATGTAAGTGGTGACTTTACATAAGGAGAAACTGGAGAGTGTGAAACTCGCAGCAGAGCCGGGCAATGACCCTGGAGCAGGATGTGGGGCCGGATTTGCTTGCAGTGCCATCCCATTCACCACATGGCTGCTGAGATCACCAAGGTGTGTTCACCTGGGGGGTGCTGGGATCATCAGCACCTCCTGGGGGGCTGGTCCCTGCTGGGGACATCATCCCATCACAGGTGCCTCCATCATCCCCTGGGGTCTGCCTTCTTTGTGTTTCTTACCTTTAAGCTTTTCCACCCAGTGCCTGTTCAGAGAGAGGAAGGAGGCTCCAGGTGGCGCAGAGTTAAGGTCTCACATCCAGCTCTTACTTCCAGAAGTACCTGATGCTTCTGGAGGGAGGTTTGAACCAAGGTCTGGGATGCATTTCACAATGCAGACTGTTTGTTGGGGGGATGTTGAAGGGAGCCACAGGGAGAGGGAAGCTGCCAACACATCTGGAAACCATTTCTGAACTCTGGGGAAGTACCTGGGGGAAATGGCATCTGAGTTCCCATTGCCCGGAGCCGCAGGAGGCAGTGGGATGTGGCTTTCGTTGGTGTTTGTGTGCAGGCTCAAGGCTGGGTGAGCTTCACGACTCTGAGCATCCCCACATAAGCACATTCATGTCCCTCCTTCAGCTCCAGCCTCTGTGCTGGGGAGATGTCCCCATTCCTGAGCGAGGAGCAGCGGGACAATGGGGCTGTGTTCTGCATGGCCAGGGGCTCGGGCGCTGCCTGTCCCCAGGACCCACCTACACGCACAGGCACGTCTGCAGCGTGTTCCTGGTGCACAGTGCACCCACATCTGCCCGGACAAAGGGCCCTGCAGGAGCCTGGTGTTTGCTCTCCTAAAGGTGGGGATGCCTTTGTGTCTGCTCTCCTGGCTTCATTGTTTGCTCTTGGTCGGTGGATGTGCAGTGCTGCATGGGCTGCCCTGTCCTCCCTGCCTGGGGTCCCGGGGGCACCCAGGGCGTTCCCATGTAGGCAAATATCACCCAAGCACCTGTGCTAGGAGCCTGCTCTTCCAGGTCACTCCCATTTCTTTCACGTTGAAGAAACCAACATATCCTTTACTTTCCAGGCTCCAGCAGCATTTAAATGTGTGCTATTTCAGTGCCTGCTGTCTTGCCCCTTTCCTCCCATACTGAAATGAAGAGGGATTTAAAGCATTCCGTGGTAGTGATGGGGAGCATCAGTGTGTGAGCACAGTGAGGACACCAGAAACCTCAGCCTCGCAAAATCTCTGGTTGCAGTATTCAGGCTCATTCAGTTCTGAGGTCGGACTGAAGGGCATAAACCAGCCTGACCCATTACTCATGTTAAGCTGTAGCTGGACAAATGAACCGCTTTAAGAAAGGCAGGCTACAGATCAAAATGCTATTTGCCCTTGGACAGAAAGCTAAAGAAGTCATTGGAAAGGCTTCGTTCAGCGTGACCTGCTCACAGGGCTGCACGAGGCCTGGACATGGCTTTCATCACTGCCTCACTCCTATCATCGTTCTGTCCTTTAACTCTACTGCAACAGCTGGATTGGAAAATCCTTGGAATGAGCAGAAAAGACCCAAGCCCCTTCCCAACCCCAACCTGTCATCCAGTGTAACTGGGGCAGAGAGTCCCTTCCGGCCCCGGAGACCCCGCTCACACATGCAGGGCTGCATGGGGAAACCACCAGCATGTCTGGCTCCCCATAGCAGGGAAGGGTGTCCTTACGGGTTGCGTTGTGCTGGGATTGAGCATGTGTGGGGTTCACATTGCTTCCTGGGCCATGTGTCAGGGCTGCTTGTTCTCTGTGACATCTGGCTCCCAGCAGCATCCCCTGCAGGACCCGGAGCCCCCCAGCAACCCCTGTTTGTCTGCTGTTCCCAGTGCCCCCTCCCTCCCAATCCACACTGGGAACAGCTGAAAGGGCAGCAGCATCCAAAGCTGATTTATGTGTGATGGAGACAGGCTCTCCCTGCTTGCCAAATGGCCTCTGCACCGCTCCCTGCCTGGCCACATCCCACCTTGGAGGAGCAGCATGGATCGAGGTTGGGATTTTCCACTGCTCGCTGTCCTGGCTCCATTCTCGCTCTGAACTGCGCTGTCTGCATGGCTGATGTCCCTTTCATAACCATTACAGAGGGCTGTACCTCAGCCACAATGCACTCAGCAGTGTTTCTAAGGGGTTTTTACACTGCAAATAGAGGATTTCTCCTCCTTTTCACTCTTTAATAATCTGCATTTAGCCTGTGGGTTTATTAACAGCAAAGTATGGGGAATGCAGGTGATAACATGGCAGTCCCTGGGAGGTGCGGATGGTGCTGCTGCACATCTGGCACAGGGAGGGAAGCAGCTGGAAACAGGCAGGGACACCTTCCATAGAGCAGCTTGCTCCAAGCCCCTGTGTCCAACCTGGCCTTGAGCACTGCAGGGATGGGGCAGCCACAGCTCCTCTGGGCACCCTGTGCCAGCGCTCAGCACCTCACAGGGAACAGCTTCTGCCTCAACCTATGAGGTCAGGAGGTAACAAATAACCCCAGAAGGCTGATTGTCTGCCAGAGGTTGGGAGGACCATGACCGTGGGCTTGTACCTGGGACACCAGAGCCTGGAGGCTGTTTTCCTGGGCTGTTCACACCCCCGTCCCTTCACACTGACAGCTTTGGACTGGAAGCACACTCTCTCCAGAGTTACCAAGAGGAAGAAGGCAGAAGCGGGGCTGTGAATGGGTCGGTGATGCTGGCTCTGTGCTTGTTTTGCAGCTGAGGATCTGTCCGTGCGTGCCACTGCTCTGCTCACCTGGGGGACACGACTGAGGTCCTAACGCTGCCCAGCATCCAAAATGGTCATGCGAAGACACCACCTCAGCTGCGCAGGAATAGCATTTGCTCTCTGCCTTCATCACCTCGTCAGCACCATTGAGGTCCCTCTGGACTGTAAGTTGTGGTTTACCCCTCTAAAAGCTCCTGCTGAGGAGGTAAAGATGTGCCCAACCCAGGTCCTGTTCCTGCCTCAACTTTTCTGCACTGGTGCCTGTTTGGGGCAATTTTCTGTGTTATAAACCCCTTTGTAAATGACTGAGATTGTCTAAATCGGAGTATTTATCTCAAAAGCTGAGCAGAGGGCTCACAACCACGTATGAGCACATTGCTAGTCTTTCCTGGCACGAGCAGACACCTATGTCCTTGAGGATACTGCGGCCCCAGGCAGGTTCTGCAGAGTGATGTGGCTTTTCTCTCTCTGTTGGGACTTGGTGGTTAATTCTGAGCTGGGAATTACATTTCATGAAGAGGGGGCATATGGAGCGGGGAGGAAGGGGGCCACAGGTGATGCTTCTGCTGAACAGGCATCTTCAGGCCGGCACGTGGGAAAAGCAGGAGCTGAATGAATACAGAGGTCGGGGTCCACGTGAGAGCTGCGCAGCCACTGCTCTGGAAGCCGCCCGTGTCCCCTCCTTGTGGCTCAGCTCCCTCCTGTAGCTGCTGCTGTAACCATCAGCCCAGCGCTGTGCGGAGCCTCCTTCGACAGCACAGTGTGCAGAAGTCCCCAGCGAGCGGTGTTAGCAGGGAAAGCACAGGCCCTTGCCAGGATCTACATCCGGGCTGAAGCAACAAAGCTGCTCCTGACAGGAGGAATCTGCCCTGGGGGTTCTTGCTGATCCCCGGCTCTGGGCAGCAAAATGGGGAGGAAGGATCTGAGGCAGCGGCTTTGGCCAACATTTGGAGAAAAGGGTGGGAGGGCTCTGGTTTAGGGGAATAAAGACGTGTGGTACTTGAGGGCACAGGGAGCAGGTCCCAGGCTTGAACCCCTGCTCTGCTCGATTCCAGATGAAGATGCCCTGCAGCCAGCACTAACACGCACAGGGCACTCTTGTTCCCAGCAATGGGGATTTTGTTGGATGCACCCAGCAAGGTGGTTCCTTCAGCCCTGGCTTTGTTAGCGACAATGGGACTCTTCTGCAGTAGATTAGAACGTGCTTGGATCATAAAGTGATTTGTGTGTAGTACTTGCGAGCCCTACAGTAACTCCAAGTGTTTGTGTGCTCCACGTGTACACGTTTGTTCCTCAATTAACCTGTCCTTTTTTCCTCATCATGCTTGCACTTTGGGAATAACAGCAAATATTCAGAGTGAATGTAAGTGCTCCCTCGCCCCCGCGTGCATGTCTGTCCTGCATGGCCAAGCCAGGGCACGAGGGGTCTGTGCCGCGCAGGGGCTGTGGTGGCTGTGGCTTGGCACACGGTGACTGAGTGCATTGGTCACTTCTGTGGCCAGAATTGGGACAATGCAGCCCCAGGCATGGCTGGGAGAGACAGAGAGGTGCTGGAGGAGCTTGGGAGGAGTGCTTGGGCACTGCTGCTCTCCCTGGAGCAGGAGCTCCGCTGTCCTTGCAAGGCAAATGTTTCTGCAGGGGCTTGGTACTGCTGACGCTCAGGGGAGAGCAGGTTCCTTACCGTGCATGGGTACGTGCGCCCAATGGGCTCCATGGGCTGACATGTTTGGGGCATCACTGTAGCTCTTGGGGGAACAAACAGCCTCGGGTCTGAGCAGCTTCCTTCCAGGCCAGCCATGGGACTGAGCTCTTCAGCTCAGGAGCAGAGCCATGTCCTACATGCGCAATGCTTCTCACAAGCCCTGCCCTTCCAGACTCTAGGGCTTCACCCCTTTGGGGTAACCCTGGGGGTGTTGCACAGGGACAGCCTGTAAGGGTCCTGCTGTGGGTCTCGGGCTCCCAGTCCCAGGTGCAGCCCCTCTCTGGGGTGCACGGCCAGGAGACCTTTCGATCTGATTCAGTCTGTGGGCACAGGGAGATGTAACTGTGAAGTTCCTTAATGTTACCAAGATACCAAGTGAGAAACAGGATCCAAAGTGCTGATGGCTCGAGAGGTGATGAGTAGCACCTCCCATGGGAAATCCCTGTTGAATGTCTTTAAAGCACAAGTTGTGCATCCAGCCTGGGGAGAAAGCTGAAATCCCATCCGGATCACTGTAGGATGGCGAAGAAGGGATTCACCCTCTCCACACAGCCCTCCTCATTGCTCTTCCTTTGCTCTGCAGTGCCTCAGCCCCCCACAATCACCAAGCAGTCCGTGAAGGACTACATCGTCGACCCAAGGGATAACATCTTCATTGAATGTGAAGCCAAAGGGAACCCTGTGCCCATGTAAGTGCACCCTCAGCCCTTGCTCTGCAGCTCTGCTGCTCATTAGAGCTCAGGTAAGGACCTCACCAGGTCCATGGTGACAAACCCAACCTTTTCCCTGTGCTTGCAGCTTTTCCTGGACACGGAATGGGAAATTCTTCAATGTGGCGAAGGACCCCAAGGTGTCGATGCGGCGGCGGTCGGGGACGCTGGTCATTGACTTCCACAGCGGGGGCCGGCCGGAGGACTACGAGGGCGAGTACCAGTGCTTTGCCCGCAATGACTATGGCACCGCTCTCTCCAGCAAGATCCACCTCCAGGTTTCTAGTGAGTAACAGCAGGGCAAGCAGCCTGAAAGCTGGGAGCATCGCATGAGAGCTCATATAAGAGGGAGGGAGTGCTCAGGTAGCTCATCCTGCCTCATCTGTTGCCTGTGTCGGGATGTATCCAGCAACAGGGCTGAGATGAAGGCACCGGGGTTATGGCTTTAGCTAATGGATATACTTGGAATCTTTTGTGTATGGTAATGAAGTTTGCATTTAGGCCACTCCATCGAAACCAGGCCAGGTCCAGCGGGAAGAGATCTGCAACGCTGTCACCCTCCCTTCCTCACATGGTGTCTTTGCTTCTAATGGCAGAGTCTCCCCTGTGGCCCAAGGAGAAGGTGGATGTGATAGAGGTGGATGAAGGTGCTCCTCTGAGCCTGCAGTGCAACCCGCCGCCTGGCCTGCCCTCTCCCGTCATCTTCTGGATGAGCAGCTGTGAGTTGGGAGGAAGCCCCTTCCCCATGGACCCCATGGGCAGCCCTTCCATCACCTGCAGTGGGTATTTGAAATAGCTCTGTTGAGTGCTGTTGCTGCTTGCTCAGAGCTGGAGGCACTTTTGTGGCACACATGGCTTTAACTGCCAGAGGGGAGACTGAGATGAGCTCTTGGGCAGAAGCTCTTCCCTGTGAGGTGCTGAGCGCTGGCATAGGGTGCCCAGAGAAGCTGTGGCTGCTCCATCCCTGCAGTGCTCAAGGCCAGGTTGGACACAGGGCTTGGAGCACACTGCTGCAGTGGAAGCTGTCCCTGTCTGTGGCAGGGTTGGAGCTGGAGGAGCTTTGAGGTCCTTTCCAGTCCAACCCATTCTATGACGTGCAGCCTGGGTCCTGGGTTTGCTTCCCTCCTTTACCACCTGCGGGGGTACCTGACTTGCTCCTAATGCTTCTCCTCCCCTGCAGCCATGGAGCCCATCCACCAGGACAAGCGCGTCTCCCAGGGCCAGAATGGGGACTTGTACTTCTCCAACGTGATGCTGCAGGATGCCCAGACCGACTACAGCTGCAATGCACGCTTCCACTTCACCCACACCATCCAGCAGAAAAACCCCTACACCCTCAAGGTGAAAACCAGTAAGTGTCATGGTGACGGCTCAGGGTGGCTCTTCCCTGGCCTCTCGGGCAGGCTTTTCCTTCCAGACAGCTGATTTCTGTCCTGAACAGCACTAAGAGCTACCAGGGAGAAGAGTGGCCTCCTGCGTTTCATTTAGGGTAGGACAAGATCCGGTTTGGATGAGGACTGAGGGATGGTTTCTCTCCAGCATCACGGAGCTTTGCAGCTTCATGGGTTGAGGGCTGCAGAGGCAGTTTGGTGCAGGTATCTCTGTGCGTCTGGGGTAGACTGGAACGCATTTCAACAGAGGTGGGGCACTGTTCCCATCCTGAAGGAAATGTACAATATCAAGTGATGCTTCCCTAGTTTGAAAAGCTGGGAATAGCCTTGGTTTGCTCCAGGTCCATGTGCAGGTGCTGCACTGCGGGACTGAGTGTGAACCTTGCACAGATCAGGGTTTACCTACGGAGCAGGAGCTGTTCCTTTGCTCTGGCATGTGATCACAGGAGGGCTTGAGCCCTGGGCTCTGAGCGTGTTCTCATGAGAGCAGGAGCTGCAGCCATCTCTGTTTCACCATGGTGAGGAGCGTTGGCTTGGGAAGCAGGTGGAGCATGTGTGTGGCTCTGCAGGTACTCTTGAAGGAAGGTTTGCTCCTGATGCTAACGTTTCATGCCAGAGCACTGCAGGACACGATGCTCTGGAGTTGGTGCAGAGCATGGGCTCCTTTGGGGTGTGTGTGATGTGCAGGGCAGCAGTCAGCACAGGAGCAGCATCCCTACACCCCAGGCATCAGGCAGGAGCCATCTCCTGTTCCCAGTGTGTGCTGGCAGATGCAAGGCTGTGTTCTGGGGAGTAGACTCCTGTGCAAAGCAGGCACAAGGTGCTCCCAAATCCTGGTGTTAGGAGCTTAACTGGATCTTGCAGCAGCTTAAATGACAAGAAACGTTACTAAAATGAGCTGAGAGTGACGTGAGAGCAGACAGGGCCTGGAGAGTTTTGCACTTTTATTGTAACAGCTTCTTGGTGCAAAGCATGAGTGGAGAATCAGCAAGACAAAGAGTATGAGCTCTTTGCTGATGGTGAGAGGTGTGTGTAGGGAGTTAACTGTGAGTATTCCTTCTGTGTTCAGAGCTGGCCAAGGAGTGCCAGCGGTGACCTGTTGGGGAAGGACTGAGCCCTGCACCAGTGTGAGCTGGAGGAGTCCTGGCAAACAAAGACCTGTGATCACTTGAGCCTCCCAAGGCTCCAACCTGATTTGTGCAGCTCCAGAGAGCGCATGGCAGATGTTCTGGTGTCTGTGAACAGACATGAGCCCCCTCCTGCCACACGCAGATGCCACCACAGCGTTTGGCTCCTAAGCTCTGTAGAAGTGGCTTTCAGCTTCCGGATCCTCTCTTTGAGCTTTCCTTTCCACTGTGTTATTATCAAACCCCATCCCAAGAGCTGTGCAGAGGCCCCTATAATGTAAAGAACTGAGGGTCTGCTAGGACACAGAAAGCTCTTGATGATGTTCAAAGGAGATGAGCTTGTGTTTGTCTCCGGCTGCTCCATCTCAGCCTTAAGCCAGGAGCATTGGGTGTCCTTAAAGGAAGTTCACCAGCTGCCAAGAAATCATTTCATGGGATCGCCATGCCCTGGGCTGCCAGAGGAGAAAAACGCAAAGGTTTTGGGTGGTGATACAGAGAGCTCCTCTGGTGAATCACAGACCCCTAGAGTGCTTTGGGTTTAAGGGACCTTAAAGCTTCACCGGTTCCAACCCCTGCCGTGGGCAGGGACACCTTTCACTAGGGCAGGTTGCTCCAAGCCCCATCCAACCTGGCCTTAAGCACTTGGTATCCATGTTCAGGTACCTCTCGGGCATCTGATGGGCTCTCTTGATGCCCTTGCATAGAGACACAGTGTGTGGCTGATGACTTGAGACTCAGGGTGACAGCTATATGGTAGCCAACGTAGGCTCTGACTTCTCCTGTTGGGCAGATGACTCCATAGTATGGCTGTGCCACATCCTGGTGGGAACCAGGGTGGTTTTGGACACTGAAACTGTACTTTGGGTAATGGTGTGAGCTGAGGAGGACAGATCCTCAGCAGCTGTGGGCTTTCTTCTTCAAGCAGAGGTGGTGGTTGCAACTACATGAGTGCTATTGGAAAGCTGGTGTTTTGCATGTGTCCCAATCCACTCTAATTATCTGGAAATTAAAAGGGATTTTCCAACAGATTGTACTTTTGAACCTAATTCTTATTGTTATTTGCTCATCTTCCCCATGCACTTCTGCACTGTTACACTGCTGCTTGGCTGTGTCCAGCCTATGCCTTATGCTGGGAAGAGCAGCTGGAATGTGTTTCCCTCATAGTTAATTGAGAGAAACTCCATTCCCTTCTCCAAATTGATCTATTCCCCCCCCCGAGAGATAAATGTCTTTATAACAAACAGAAAACCACCCAAGGAATGTTTATGATGCGATTTTCACCCATTGCTGTTTTCCCATCTCAGAGGAGGAACAGAGTCCTCTTTGCCTCCCCTTTCTCGCTGTGGTGTCTGTCCTGGAAGGCAGCTGTGCTCGGAGTGCTTTCGTGTCCCTGCTCTTCCCTGCCCGCCTTGCTCTGCGCTCTGGGAAGCGCTTTGGCCCCTGCCCCTCTGTGGCCCTCGGGATGCTCATGGTCTTTTGTTTATTGCAGAGAAACCCCATAACGAAACGTCTTTACGAAATCACACTGCCATGTACAGTGGTGAGTGAACGCTGGGTTAACCCCTTCCTGCCTAACCTGACTGACCCCTGCTAACCGGGCAGCGCCGCTGCCCTGCGCCTGCACCCCTCTGCGTGCCCCACTCGTGGGCTATGGCCTCAGCTTTGCCAAAACAAGTGGGGCAAAAGGAGCCAAAGGATGACAATCCCCCCTGAAGATTTCACCGCTCCCAGTGATTGAGTTTCAAGTGAACTAACCGGATGCGCAGAGGCTTGAGAGCTGTTTGGGTTGATAGGGTCTGGCCCAAGCGCAGGGCTCAGTAAACTCAGCTCGCTGCCTTGCCGAGGAGGTGGTTTGTCCTCAGCAAAGGCTCGTGATTTAAAGATAAGACCCACCACCCCTCTCCTTGTCTTCAGAAAGAGCATCTATTGTGTTTGCAGCGAAACACAGGGGAAAAGGGGACAAAAAAGGAGCACTTGGTTCCCTTACAAGTTGGGTGCTTTGTTTCTTTGTGGTGAGGTTGTACACGCGCTGGATGCTGCCATGGGGCTCTTCCCCTTTGTCTGGGCAGGGAGATACCTCCGGAGCAGCGCTTGCTGGGAGATCCCAGACTCATAAATAATGCTTCAGGCACAAAGCTCGCGGTGCTGAGAACAGATTGGCAGCGCCATGGATGGGGTGGGATAACCCGGGCAGAGCTGGGCAGCAGCAGGGTCTGCATGGGGGAACACGGGGCTGTTTGTGGGGAGCACAGGCACTACCAGGGATGTGAACCAGAGACCACCACAGAGCCTGGCTGCCCCAGGCCAGCACTGGTGTGGGCAAGGGTTTGCTCTGTGTCCCCCTTGCTGCTTATGGGGACCCCACACTGGTCCCCAGCCATGTCCTATAGTGAAATCTTGCTCAGCTTCCCACCCGCAGCCTTGGCTTGCTTTGTGCCTTGCACAACCCACTGTCCATTTTCTTTTCCATGGGGGCTTTTTGGGCCAAGAAGTGCTTTTGCCATCTTAGAGCAGAGAGAGCTGGAGTGGGAGGAGAGGAGGATGTGCCAGGTGAGGGCATAGGGCACAGTGTCCCCATGAGAGTCGAGGGAACAGGGATGTGGCATCTCAGTGGAATGGGAGGTTCCTGAGGATGCTGAGGAGCTCAGCAGAGGAACCAGCCTTGGGGCTGTGCTGATGGCAGAGAAAGGGCTGGCTGTAGTCTGAATATATTTGTATATATGGCTCTGGAAAGGGATTGCTGGCAAAATCGGCTTCAACGGGAACTGCGTCAGCTGCATCATGCCTCAATGGGAGCTGAGCATGGGTGATGATCACAGGCTTGTTGGGCCAGGGACCAAAGAGAAACCCAGTGGAGAGCATTCCTCTCAATGTATCACGCACCTCGCAGTGTAAATGGTGTTTGCATTTCGAAGAGGACACCTTCATGCTGGCTGGGCACTGCTTTGGTGCTTGCAGCCTCATAGGCTGGGGAGGGAGAGTTGCTGAGGGGGTTGTGGGCTTCTTGGTATCCTGCTCCGCATCTTTGTGCAGGGAAAAAGGATGCTCAGTAGTTACCTGGGTAGGAAAATGGGATCTTATCTGCACAGCCTCATCGGTGCAGAGCTGTCTGCTATTTGCATGATATGGGCTATGTGCACTTACCGTCCCCTGGAATGCTTTATAGAACAGTGGGTTCAGATCACCCACTCACACCCCTGTGCAAATCTGAGCTCCAGCCAGCGTTCCTTAATGCTCTGGTGATAACTTTCTACTCTCAGCCCTTTTTCTTTTTGTTAAGCCTGTGTTTCTCCCTGGAATGCCCTATCCAGCCATCGTGGCCATTGAACCAGCTGCAGCGAAGCAAGTTCTTAGTGGAGGAGTGGGGAACAGGGAATTGTCTCCCACGGGGTTTGCAGACTTGGGGCTCTTGGACCCCCTGCCTTGTGGTGCCGGTCCCCATGGCACAGGCTCAGCTCCAGGGACAGCAGGCACAGGGCTTTGCAGAGGCTGCAGGGATGAGCTGCACGTCCCCTTCCCTGCCAGTCTGCAATGGATGTGCCTGAGCTCATCTTGGGGACATGGGACATGCTGGCTTGTATGTGGGACATGAGCAGTTTGTGGGACACTTGAACTGCCCAAGGGCCAGGTCAGCTGTGGGAGATGCATCCAGGAGACACATCCAAGCCCCTCTCCCCATGTCTCATTATGGGTGCAGTGATTTCCTTGCCGCAAAGCTGAATTGCCTGGGCAAACTGTCTGCAGTTATGAAGGAAAAAGGATCTGAAAGGATTAATTGCATCCTTTATTAGCAGGAGCTTCTCACCTCATTCCTTTATAAATGGAAATGAAAGTCTGGTTTGTTCTTTTTCCTTTGGCAAACCCGCGGGATGCTTTAAAGCTGGTTACAGTGTGCAGGAGGGAACAGATGGGATGTGCCCCCATGTGCTTGTTCCCATTACTGCCTTTCAGCAGCAACAGGAGTTGATGTTCAATCTTCAGATGCCGTGGGTCAGGGCTGCGGGGAGGGGAGGTGAGAAGTGCCCATTCCTGGGGTGCTCTGTCCACAGCTGACTGGGTCCAGTTTCAGGCAGGGACACAGCAGCAGTAGTTTGGAAGCAGAGCCTATTTTTAAGCAGAAGTAAATAGCCATAGAATTTATGTTTCCAGTTCTGTTCCATCCAAACGCGGGTGAGACGTTGCTGTTTGTCTGACAGCACCAACTGTAGCTGCTGCACGTTCCAAGCCAGAGCAGTCCCTCTGCCTGAGAGAATTCCTGGCTGCTCCCTGTTCTAAACAGCAAAACGTGGATTAGGAGTGCTGTGCTAAGGCAAAAAGCTGACCAGCTCTGCAGCACTGTTGCTGCCTTTCTTTAGCAAGTGGACAGGATACTAATTTATCTCCCTTATTTTTAATTGTCATCATTAATATATGGCTTGTAAAATTTGACTTGCACTGCTGCTTATCTCTTCTACTTATGGCCCGGGCTCCTGAGCAAATGGTTCATTGTGGGGGTGAAACGCAGGGCCTGGTGGCTAAGAAAAGCCGGTAGTGGCTTATAGGGCATTATCCTGCTCTCCTAATGGTGTGAGAAGAGACAAGCTCATGAGGCCGGGCAGAGGGATGGGAGCTGCTGATGAGCACCAGCTCTAAGCCCAGGCGCCGGCTCTGTCCTTCCTGCGGAGCCTGGCGTGGCTGGCTGGTGTTAACCAGGATGAGGTCCTCCAGAAGCGGTGCCTGCCCCGAGGGCTGGCCCTGCAGGAGAAGGTCAAGGTTTGCCTTGCGGGTAATCCATTAACCCAGTAATTGACTAACGCAGTGAGGAGCACGCGCTGGCAGGGATCCTGTGGGATCGGGGTGTGCAGCGGGGGGATGCGTGTGTGCGACTGCGCTCCAGCTCCGGGCTCATCTCAAAGGCATGGTTGAACGCCTGGGGTTGGGTTTGTCTCTGCTGTGAGCCCAGTCCCAGCCCGTCCCTCAGCCCAGCTGACGGGAGCTCCATGAGCAGCCCCGGCCCTCCCTCTTCTCCCTCTTCCCAGCCCTTTTCCCAGAGAGCATGGGGAGGCTTCCCAAATAGCTGTGGCCATTCCCAAAAGCCTCATGGTGCTGGGCAGCCCTGGCTGCCTCCTGCTCATAGAGGAAGCAGGGAAGGGCTTGTTCTGCACCCCGAGATCCTGCTCCATCGGTTTGGTGTCTGCAGTGACTCTGTGCAAGCCTCAGCCATTCTGTCCCTTTCCTAATCTCATAACCTTCATCTCTGCTTCTGCTGCTTTCAAGCCCATCTCATCCTGCTTTGTCCTCACTGATCAAGATCTAGTTTAATAATTCCACTTATTAATGGCATTTATTCAATTGGAATGAGAAATAAATAAATAAATCCATTCCAAATGGAATTTATTCCATTACTAACAGTTTCTGTGTCCTACAAAGTGACTTTTGCTGTGTGTATGTGTACGGTTGTCTCGTGTCTTATCCTGGTCTTCTCCCATTCAACATTCTTGTCCATCCTGAAATCTGTCCTTTTGGTGGCAAAGTTGCTCCTTCCCAAAGGACACCGTCCTTCCGGGCACAGCAGCTCCGTGTAAAGGTGGGAAACCTCCTTGGTGCTGCTAGAGCCCCAGACAGCACCGGGATGCTCCACATTTCAGAGGTCCCTGTGGCAAAGCAGCTCAGTTGTCCAAGTAAACCCTTCCTGTGCCATTTGTTCCTTTTGCCTTTCACTACATGTTGTGTCCATCAGGATTTCCAAGCCTCATCTGATTTCAGCCCATTTCTTTGTGCTAGAGGCAGCGGTTGGCAGGAAAGCAGTGTCCCATTGGGAGCTGACGGTGGTAGGACCATTCCTGCTGCTCAGCTGCCTCTGCCCATCCTTTGCTGCTCCTTTACCTCTCTGCCTCCCAAATATCCCCTCTCTACCCATTTTTACTTTACCAATTACCTTGAGCCCTACTTCCCAGGTGAGTTCAGCATCCCAAGCTCTACCAGGAACTTGACAGCTCCCCTCGCAAGCACTGTATATTCCCACCCCTTAGGTGCCCTCCCCGTTGCTGCACCAAAGGAGAGTTTAAAAGCACTGTGTTTTGTTTGTGTGTTTGTTTTCTTTCTCTCCTGCTGATTTCAGCCCGAGGGATTACGGAAACAACCCCCAGCTTCATGTATCCCTATGGAACCTCGAGCAGTCAGATGGTGCTCAGAGGAGTGGACCTCTTGCTGGAGTGCATCGCTTCAGGAGTGTATGTGCTGCTGGTGGGAATGGGGAGAGGGTGGCTTGGGACCAGGATGCTGAACCATAGAAGAGAACCATGGAATGGTTTGGGTTGGAAGGGACCTTAAAGCCCCTCCAATTCCAATCCCCTGCCATGGGCAGGGACACCTTCCACTAGAGCAGCTTGCTCCAAGCCCCATCCAACCTGGCCTTGAACACTTGTTGGCCTCTTTAGGCACTGGAGCTGCTCCCAGGTCTCCCCTTCAGGAGCCTTCTCCTCTCCATGCTGCCCCAGCCCAGCTCTCAGCCTGGCTCCAGAGCAGAGCTGCCCCAGCCCTCGCAGCAGCTCCATGGCCTCCTCTGGTCTTGCTCCAAGAACTCCACATCCCCCTTATATTGGGAGCCCCAGGGAATCACTGGTGGAAAAATGATCATTCCCTTCCTCTGAGCTGCTGTTAACAATACTTTCATAACCTCCTCGGAGTGTAAGGACATGGAGGAACAGGAGAGCTGAGTTTTGCCGCACTGTTCAGAGGAGCAGGGTGCTCACTGTCCAAGGATAGCACCCCACTGAGGACAAGGTTCTCAGCTGTTTTCTTAGAAGTCATTTTCTTGCCTTGCAAAAGGATTTATCTCCTCCCCTCTCCTTAGACCAGCACCGGACATCATGTGGTACAAGAAAGGAGGAGAGCTCCCTGTAGGCAAAACCAAGCTGGAAAACTTTAACAAAGCTCTCCGTATCTCCAATGTCTCCGAGGAAGACTCTGGGGAGTATTTCTGCTTGGCCTCCAACAAGATGGGCAGCATCCGCCACACGATCTCGGTGAGAGTGAAGGGTACGTCACCTTTACCTTGCCATCTTTTTGCCCTTCCCAACCAGATGCTGTGGGGGATCTGCATGGATGGGGCTGCCTCTGCTGGATCCTCGCTGCTTGTCCAAACTGACCTAAAAGCAGTGTGAGATGTGTGTAACTCATAGGGCTACGCTGATATAAGTGGTTGTGTGGCCACAGATGGGGGGAAGAGGCTTTCCGGCCTCAGGCACCAAGGGAAGGCTGTGTTAGCTCAGCAGGGAGGGGGTTTTGGGTGAGGTCGTGCTGCTGCGGTTATAACCGGTGCATTGGTGTGTTTTAAAGCTGCTCCGTACTGGCTGGATGAACCCCAGAACCTCATTCTGGCCCCTGGTGAGGACGGCAGGCTGGTGTGCCGTGCCAATGGGAACCCCAAGCCTGTGATCCAGTGGCTGGTGAACGGCGAGCCTATAGAAGGTGAGCAAGGAGAGTCCGTGGCTCCTTCACAGAAGACCTAGCCAAGGATCTGACCATGAGAGCCAGGCACCCCACTGAGCTGTGTGCCTGGGCTCCAGCACCACAGCACACAAACCACGTGCTTGGCTGAGCTGAGGCCAACTGAGCTGTGTCTCTGTAGGCTGCACCCTCGCCTGGCTTGGTCTGCAGACAGAGGGATGGGTAATGATGTTCCCTGGTGAATTTTAGCTGAAAGAGAACTCTCTGCTTTGAAGGTTCTCCCCCCAACCCGAGCCGAGAGGTGGCTGGAGACACCATTGTATTTCGAGATACCCAGATCGGCAGCAGTGCCGTGTACCAGTGCAACGCATCCAATGAGCACGGCTACCTCCTTGCCAATGCCTTTGTCAGTGTCCTGGGTAAGTCCTGATGGAAGATGAGCACTGCTCATGGCAGATGAATACCCCATGCTCAAGCTTTTCCTGCAGAAGTTCTTTATGTGCTTTCCTCGTTGTGTTAGCTGCTCTGAGGCTAATGCACAAAGGTACATGAAGCAAAAGTCCATTGCCATGAACCTGCAAAGCCAGACAAGGCTGAGCAAGTCCTACTGATGCTAAGATGAAAGCTGATTCATGTAGCGAGGCTGAAGAGGAAACAGAGAAGCTTTACTGAGTCTTGAAAGTGCCAACATGGAAGAGCGACCAAAAGAAAAGGGAGGGTGGAACAGAAAGGGGATGGCAGAAACCAGGCACCATCTTTTCTTCCTCAATGGCTGTGATTTTGCTCTTTGCAGATGTGCCCCCACGGATACTGGCCCCCCGCAACCAGCTCATCAAAGTGATCCAGAACAACAGGACCCGACTTGACTGCCCCTTCTTTGGCTCGCCTATCCCCACCCTGAGATGGTAAGAGCCGCAGCACATCCCTTGCCAGCCCAGAGGGTGAGGAAGGGGAGGTTTCCTCCTCTTTCTTCTCTTACAATAGCACTCTGTGGTGTTGTGAGGTTTAAGAACGGCCAGGGGAACACGCTGGATGGAGGAAACTACAAGGCACATGAGAACGGGAGCTTGGAGATGGAGATGGCTCGGAAGGAGGACCAGGGCATCTACACGTGCGTCGCCACCAATATCCTGGGTAAAGCAGAGGCCCAGGTTCGCCTGGAGGTTAAAGGTAGGGGCACAAAGGGCTCTGCGTCAAAATGGTCTCTTGGATCCCCTGAAACTTGCAACAGAAAGAATAGTTCAGGTGAAGGGAGGGTTGGCTGTGGGCTCCAGCAGCCCGTCAGCAGCATGGGCACTTGTCATTGAAACTGGAATCCAGAACATGGTAGAGATTCCCTATTAATGATGGCTGGAGAATTCCCTGTAGGAAGCTGGCTGAACACTTGATGTGCCTGCTCGTCCTTCCCAAGTGACCCCTCTCTTCCTTGGGTCCTGAGCTAAGCCCAGCAGTTTGGTGCCTAACGCTTCCTTCCTGCCTTGCTGCAGACCCAACGAGGATTGTGAGAGGCCCAGAAGACCAAGTGGTGAAGAGGGGCTCCATGCCGCGCCTCCACTGCCGCGTTAAGCATGACCCTACGCTCAAGCTCACCGTCACCTGGCTGAAGGATGATGCACCCCTCTACATGGGGAACAGGTCTGTGGGCTGCAGTGTCCTCATCGACCTTGGAGGATGAACACCTCAGGAGTCACCAGGGATAATCCGGATGAGCATGGAGGCCTCATCTAGGCAACTTTGGATGTTCTTGACACTTAGAATGTTACCAGCTCCTTCCAACAGCCATTGCCTAGCAAATAATACTGATTTATCAGTAAATTGGCCATTCATAGGTTTTATTTCCTGATATTTCAGGACACCTCAAGAAAAGGGGTGGGTTAATAACAAGCTACTTCAAAATGACTGTTTATCTGCTATAAGGGCCAGTTATAACATCCTTTTCCATAGCTCCCTTCTCCAGCAGCGAGATGCGATCACAGGACACGAACCACTGAGAAGTCAGACTGCTGTCCTAGAAGTGAGATTGTTCCCTGTACACAGCAGAACACATTCACTCATTCCTTAGAAAATGAGGTTTCCCAGAATAACTCAATACGTCCTTAGCTGATACCGTTTTCAGACCAGAGATGTGCTCCTGTTCTGTTTGGGCTTTTATATGTATCTTATCAGAGAACACTTAGACCTCAATCCTGCTGCCCAATGTGCTTGGGCACAGTTGTGTGATTGTCGTTTTCATCCCTTTCAGGATGAAGAAAGAAGATGATGGTCTGACAATCTATGGTGTGGCTGAGAAGGACCAAGGGGATTATACCTGTGTAGCCAGCACAGAGCTGGACAAGGACTCAGCTAAAGCCTACCTCACTGTACTAGGTAAGACTGTCCTAAGTGCTTTGCTTTTAATAGAACAAGCTGAAGGTCACAAGGCAAAGGTGATTTGTGATCATAGGATTGTCCTCTGAAGCAGAGATGCTCAAGGAGATGCTGGCAGAGCAATTGCTCCATTACTGCAGGACTCGGCAAGGACACGCTGCCTGATCCCCGGCTCAGATAATGGCATTGAATGAGAGTTGAGGGAAACTTGCATTTGAGACAAAAAAAAACCCAGAGTGGTTATTACAGAGCTAAAAATACCCAAATGTGGATGCTGAAGCTCTGGGAGAGCAGCTCTAAATTGGTCACAGAATTGAACTGAATGTCAGGGTGCTGAGCAGCACTGCGAGCCCAGGGGTGACCTTGCAGGTCTCCTTTGCAATACAGACAGTGACAAACCTAAGCCCCTTCCCCATTCCCATTTATGTACGCTGTGAGATCTGTCTGTACAGCACAGTACATCAGTCCCTGCTCTTGGCTGTCTCAGGTCTTGCTGCATTCACAGAGGGCCCCAACCTTCCACTGCTGCTGGCACAGACCCACAGTGCCCTATGGAAGAGTGCAAAACGAGCTCACATCCCTGAAGATTTGACAGGGCTTGAGTTATTTCCCTTCCTTCTCCCCTAATAGCTAATCAACTCTATAACAGGCTGATGTCTCCCTTCACTGTGTACTACAAGGGTAAATAAAGGTGCGCAGAGCTTGCCTGGAGGTCTCTTGGTTGTCCCTGCTCTGGTCCCCAGGCAGGGCCGAGTCCTTCTGTAATCCATGATTCTGTGTGTAGCTTTCTGTTTGCCAGGTGCTCCTCTGGCCACCCAAACTTAATGACTGAACTAACCCCGTTAACAAGCAATGTCTTACCTTGCAGCCGTCCCCGCTAACCGTTTGAGAGACTTACCCAAAGGTAATGACCACTAATTCATGGGGTTTGCTTTACTTTGTGAAATGATTTTCTTTTGCCTTGCCAATAACACCAGCAGAAAACAGCTGAAAAGTTGGGAGCTGAAGCTTCCAAGTCCTGCCCAGGTTGTCCTTGCAAACCCAATCCAGACGGCCACAGGTAGGAAGGTCCTGTGTGTCCCATTTACTGAGCGCAAGGATCACTTTACCCATCCCTGGAAATGGTGAGCCCTGATGGGAGAAAAGCAAATCACTCCGAATCCCTTGACCTTTGATTGGAAAGGAGTTCTTACTGTTATTGCATGTGGGTTGTGAGCAGATACAGAAACCAGAACTGGTGTCCATGGCACTTCTAATTAGTTTCCATTGAAGTTTTGTGTCCTTTCTATTCTATTTGTTCACTTTTATTTCTTGGACAGCTGCATGTAGGTTTTGTAAGCTCTTCTCTCCCCCTGTACAGTCACTATATTGTGCTTTACCACCTGATAAAATCCAGGGAACTGGTAGGGTTTCAAGGCACAGCACTAGTAGAACGTGTGTACCCTGGTCCACCAAGAGCTGCAGGACGTGAATTGAGTTCATGTCCTGGGTGTGGGCTGGGGCAGCCAGGGCAAAGCAGTGGGGATGGGACTCGCTCTGGGGACAATCCCAGCCTCATTTCTCATGTTACTCGGCCACCAGAACGACCCGACCGGCCCCGGGACTTGGAGCTGACAGACCTGGCCGAGAGGAGCGTGCGGCTGACGTGGATTCCGGGTGATGACAACAACAGCCCCATCACAGGTGCCCCTGCGCTCTGCCTGTGTCCATCCCATTCCTGCTGTCCCTTTGTGAGCTGAGCCCTTAACCGCAGCTCCCATCCTCTGTCCCAGACTACATCGTCCAGTTTGAGGAGGACCGGTTCCAGCCCGGCATGTGGCACAACCACTCCCGATACCCCGGGAGCGTCAACTCGGCCATCCTCAGCCTCTCTCCATATGTCAACTACCAGTTCCGGGTGATAGCAGTGAACGATGTGGGCAGCAGCCTGCCCAGCATGCCCTCCGAGCGCTACCAGACCAACGGGGCACGTGAGTACCATCCACCCCATCTCTCTTGCCACGGTGACTTCTTGTTCTTAGCTCCTGGCCTCATGGTGCATGATCCCAGCTCCTGTATCAGGAAGAGATGCACACAGGTGAGGGAATGAGCTGGTCCATGCAGCACTACTCACATGGAAAGGTTGGTGCAAAGGCCATCCCAGCAGAGCCGGTGGAAGGAAAGGCCGGTTCTGCCATACAGAGCAGCAATCTAAAGCAAGGCTGTCATCCTTTCTGGCCGCAGGAAGCTCCGAAGGCCCTTGGACAATGAGACTCGAGGGTAAAAGGCATTTTTGTTCCAAAATTGCTAATTCCTTGCACGCTGCCAGAGCTGGCCAGGAGCCCACATCCATGCTATGAGGGTGCTGAGCGCTGGCACAGGGTGCCCAGAGAAGCTGTGGCTGCCCCATCCCTGCAGTGCTCAAGGCCAGGTTGGACATAGGGCTTGGAGCACCCTGCTCCAGTGGAAGGTGTCCCTGCCCGTGGCAGGGGTTGGAACTGCCTTTGAGTTTTATGATTCCTGCCAACCCAGCCCACAACCAAGACTTTTGTCTTCAGTTTTCGTGCCCAGTGCTTTGTATTGTGGAATTCCTGGGAAAATTCCTATGAGGAATGCCCAAGCTTTGCAGTTGTGCTGCATTTCCCACCGTAACCATTGCAGAGCTTCTCATGTGGTATCTGCTGGCATCTAGTGCTGGGTTTGGACATTACTCTTCCTATTTCAGACGCCAAGCGCAGGGCTCGGCTCCCGGGCACAATGGCTCTGTCAAAGATGTAGGACATTCTGGAGGGACAAAAGGAAAGAGCCTCCTAAATAAATGGCCTGGTTTTCACCAGCTCTGAGAGGCTCCTGTTCCATTAACCTGAATGGGAGCTCCTGCAGAAATCAGGCCACTGACTTCTGCCTTGGACGTACTTTTGCCTTGCATGACAAAGGGCTTTTAACCACTCCGGTGGTTGTTTTCCAACATTATGAACTGCTCTTTATTTTATTTCAATGCGAATTTCAGGTCCTGAAATTAACCCAACAGGAGTTCAAGGCGCAGGGACCCAGAAGAACAACATGGAGATCACCTGGACGGTGAGTTCCTCTCTGCTTCTGGGCCCAGCATCTTACCATCAGGGTCACAGATGCCATGACAGAGAGAACTCAGCATCTCTAGCATGCTTGAGGTACCACACAGAATACCAACACCTTCATGATCAGAAAGGGAATAAAAATCAGAAGATGCATCTATAAGCGAGGCCACGGTTTAGTGCCTAGGAGAAGGTTTGTGATTAAAGCAATCATTCAAACTATGTAAGCCAAAGAAAAGATGCTGGATCAGAGATGCAGGTTAGGGAGGATGCTCAGAGGGTCTGACTCCTTAAGCAGTGTACAAGGCTCAGCAGAGCAGCTCTTGCTTTCCCTCGTGGACCAGCAGGTGTCACCCACAAACCAGCATCTGTAAGGAGGATAGGGACTGCAGTAGTAGCGTGGACTGGGACACAAGGCTGTGTTCTTGGTCCTGCCTTGGGTTTGGAGGGCAAGGACTTGGGAAGTGAGTCTCTGGGAACACGTCTTGACCTCCTCCCAGATTTGCTGATGGAGCCTGAAATGACACCCAGGTGCTGAACGGAGCGTTCCAGCGTTTCAATGCCGCTCTTCTTCCTCCTCCTCACTTTCTTTTCCTGTTTTGGTCCATGAAGCCGCTGAATGCAACCCAAGCTTATGGGCCCAACCTCAGGTACATCGTGCGATGGAGGCGAAGGGACCCCCGAGGGAGCTGGTACAACGAGACAGTGAAGGCGTCCAGGCACGTTGTCTGGAACACCCCCATCTACGTTCCCTACGAGATCAAGGTGCAGGCAGAGAATGACTTTGGCAGAGCACCAGAGCCTGACACTTACATCGGCTATTCCGGAGAAGACTGTGAGTATTTCCTCAGCCAGAGACCTCAGTGTTTCAGGGCAGGAGCTCCCCCAAGCTCAGTGGGCTGGCACTGAGCCTGGGGTGTGTTCACAGCACGGCTTGGATTGGCACAAAAACCCAGTTCGGGCATAGGAAGAGAGAGGCTTGGCCATTGGAGTCTGTTGGGGTCCTGCCTGCATGACCCAGGTCACTCAGCATCTCCTGTGCTCTCTGGAATACCCAGAGAACAGTGTGGGTTCGGGAGATGGTCAAATTTCCCTCAGGACGAGGATTGGCTCTATTCCAGTTAAATCCCCACTAAATTCCTTGCCCTGACCTCTGTAGAGCACTGAGCTCACCTCAGATGAGAGGTGCTACCTGTGACCAAAAGGGCTTCGGTTCATCTTGGACTGGATTCTTGTGCCTCCCTATACGGCCCCAGCTTGGGCTCCTGTTTGCAACACACAGCTCATCATATCCTTAACCCTGTCTGCCTGGTCCCATAGAGCAGCCCCAGGTTGTTTAACAACCCTCTTTTCACCTTCTTTCTGGGCTACTGGTATCACTTTCTGTGCCTGTTGCATCCGAGCTCCTGAACGACTCTCATCCTGGTGGGATAATGTGATTTCCTGATAACAGCTTTACATTTAAACAAATATATATTAACTCTTTGCATTGCAGCATCAGTGGGGGGTCCCTGGCTGTGTGACTTCAGGAGTACCAAGAAGTAAGGTAGATAAGCCAGGTAACCATAGGATCCCTGACTCATTTGGGTTGGAAGGGTCCTTAAAGCTCATCCAGTTCCAGTTCTCCGCTTCCCACGCTAAAACCCCGACAGTCAGCTTTTAAAGCACGCACATGTCAGTGAGAAAGTGTGGGGCAGGGAGGTGATGCTACTCTGTCTATTTGCATGGTCATAGGCTCTGCTAACCCCAAACGAGGGCAGCCAGGAGGCTGAGGACAGGCCTGTCACTGCTGTTCTATCAAGGTTGGAAACCCTCAGAAACTGACTTTAAGGAGGGAGAAAAGGAGATGAACATCCCCATGAAAACAGGGATGGCAGAGCCTGACAATGGAAAGATGATGGGGGGCAGAGGGGCATCTGTCTGTCTGGGCTTCAGGTACCACTGGTACCTAACGTAGACTCTGCTTTATCCCGACCGCTCAGATCCCAAGGCTGCGCCTACAGATGTTAGGATAAGAGTCTTAAACAGCACTGCCATTGCTCTGACCTGGACCCGTGTGCACCTGGACACCATCCAGGGACAGCTCAAGGAGTACAGAGTGAGCAACCCCAAACCTCTCTGTGCTAATATAGCTATACATATCTGTATAACAGCTAACCTTCTCACAAACCATGGCGGCCCCAGGGATGGAGCTGCCTGCAATGGGGATGACAGAAACCTCTCCTCCAGCCATCGAACCCCTCTTGGATGGCTGGGTGCAGACCCGGCTCTGCTCCAGAGCAGCACCAGCAATGACAGGCTTTGGTTTGGTGTCTGGACAGGCTTGAGACTGCAGGATCTGAGGTGCTAAAGGCAAGCGGGGCTGCCTTTGTTAACCCAGAGAGGGATGTGTGGTGCTGCTCCCATGCAGAAAGGTGTTCCCTGCCTCTAGAGCTGCCCACGGGCTGGCTGTGGGGAGAACCACCTCTGATAGGTACCAACAGGTGAAGTTTTTGTCATCCCCAAAGTACCTACATTGTCTTTCATGAACAGCAACCCCTGCAAAGCCTAAACCCACGGCCGTACTAACTGGCAACTAAAGACAGCTTGGATCCTGTTGTGTGGTTTCTGTCAGTGGTGAATATTTATTGCTAAAAACCTTAGTGTTCATTTCCGGAGGACAGACCCCATTCAAAACAAGCAAAAGTCTGGACAGAGCTTCTTGTATCACAGATTAAGCCATCACCAAAAGCATGTGTCCTTCAAACGGAGCATTCCAAACCTGATGATGTGCTGGGCACAAAGCAAGCTCCCTGGGTACTGCCTTCCTTTCTGCTGCCTCTGCGCTCTCATTTTGGTCTATTTTCTGAATGAATCTTATTTCTGCGTGAAATAAGATTTACAGCCAGGGCTTCAAATGGGAGACTTCCCAAACTCAGGCTCTCCTTTGTGCCTGGACGCGACCTGCCTCTCCTTGTCCATCACTACAGTGCTACTCCGGGTAGAAAGGGAGAATCACTTGATGCCTAGAGCTTGGGAAGCAGAAAACAGCTCTCTGTAGTCTGAACTGAGTGTTGTGTGACCTTTGGTAAGCTCCTAACCCCATGCTCAGCCTCTTCCTCGGGTAACACCACTGACCTGCCTTGCTGGGGGGGAAGTGGGGCTTCAGTAACTCCTCTAAAAGGCTTCTTGCAGCCAAGAGACGCTCTTTGGAGGGGCAAAGCTTTGCTCTGCTTTTGTTAATGAAAGAAAACCATCCCAATTGCACTGACATAGGAAAAGCTTCACTTGCCATGCATGTTTCTTGAAGGCCTATTTCTGGAGAGACAGTAGTTTGCTGAAGAACCTGTGGGTCTCCAAAAAACGGCAGTATGTGAGTTTTCCTGGAGACCGAAACCGGGGCATAGTGTCCCGGCTGTTTCCTTACAGCAACTACAAACTTGAGATGGTTGTAACCAACGGCAGAGGAGATGGGCCACGCAGTGAAGTTAAGGAGTTCCCCACACCAGAAGGAGGTAGGTTCCCTTGGGGGGGTGATGTAGGGAGAGGTTTGGGGGGTTCAGCTCCATGGAGAGGTGATGCTGCTGGGGAGATGTGCTGCACATCTTGTGGGCAGCATCACTGTCACACGGCTCTGCCTTTGCCACCATGCGAGAGGCGACATCTCCACACCCAGAGCCAACTGCTGGCACTCAGCGCCCTCCGGGTGCTTTGAACACATCAGTGAGTAGCCCTGAGGTGGAGCAAGAGAGATGCTCCAGGGGCACAGCCCCTGCCCTTGGTTTGCTGCCTGACCTGCAGATGTCCCCCACCTTCCTGTGCTGCGGTCAGTGAGGAGGAGGGAACGTATTCATTGTGCTCAGTAAAAGGCAGTCAGATCCTCCCAAGACCCGAGTACTTTTCTCCTGAAAGCCCATCACGGATAACCCTGTCAGGCTGTTGAGGCAAGAGCACCTCATTCTTCTGCTTAAAGAGCTTGTGGCAAGGGTGAACTTGAGATTTTCATTTCCGTGCTGTCACAAGAGCTATTTATAGGCATACAGATACCTTTTTGTTGGAGCTGCATTTCAGAGGCTGGTGAGGAACATTCCTGTACATAACAGATGGGTTTGGGCATAGAACAGCAGAAAAACGCAAGGGGGAAAAGAGTAGAGGCTGGAAGCAAATCCTGTCTCAAGTAACACAAAATACAACGGTGTTCTTTCTCATCTTCATCCCATTCCTGCTGCACAAGGAGCAGCATCTCTTGCTCCTGTCTTACCATGTTCTAATGGCTTTCACTTGCTCAGCCACAGTTCCAAGAGAAAGGACTGTTTCAATAGGGCGGTTTACCTAAGAGCTGCTTTACCTGGGTGCTAGGGGCACCCAGACTTTGAGGTACCTGCATGGGTTCAGGGTAGCTGTATGCATACATGGGTGGCACTGATTGAAATGATTGGACTCTTGCAATAAGGAAAGTGTTGACATGTTTTTTCCTATACCACAAGCTATTTTATTGCCTATCCATTCCATCTATCTCCATAACATACATTGATGTTTAGGAAACTGAATGACGCTCTGCAAAACTTCTGTTTAAAGAAAGAGAAATCACTGATGTCTCAGATCAGAGCACAAAGTTCTTTCTCCACTTAAGACACCACAATAATGAGTAAACCAGGGGAATAACTGAATGCAAGAATGTGTAATGTTTTCCTTCCTTTACTAGCACTGAATAAGCAGTCATAACAGCAGCCAGTCCTCAGGGTAAGGACCACTGTATACGCACAGCATCGGCCCTCTTTTCTGGATCTCTAGATGTCAAAACACAGCGATGCTTTGCCATAAGAGAAGCTGCTCTGCTCTTTTTCACTGTTCCAAAAGATAAATAGATGAGATGTAAATGCTGGGCTGGGTGGGGGCTGTAAATAAGACCAGTGAAGTGTGTGTATGGCATAGAGAAGTGGGCCCTGAACTGTGTCATAGCTCTGCTTCACACTGCAGCATCCTTTGCGGGCGCTGTGGGGCACGGTGCTGCTGGGTTGCATGCAGAGCTGCTCCGCTTTCTGCTCCCTGCACACAGGCTGCTGAAAACCTTGGGCTGGCGCATGGTTTCTGGCACAGGTTCTTGTTCAATCACTCTGTGACCTTTAGTGTGTGAGCTGTGTGTGTATTTGTGAGTGTCGAGGGCACCACTCAGCCTGCACTGTGTACACTATTGTAAGGTGTGTTCTCTTGTGTGTTTTCTTTCCCTCTCCTTTCTGGTCCCACCCTCCTCCCAAGTGCCCAGCTCCCCCAGGTATTTAAGAATCCGACAGCCAAATCTGGAAAGCATCAATCTGGAGTGGGATCACCCAGAGCATCCCAATGGAGTCCTCACAGGATACAGCCTTAGATATCAAGCCTGTACGTTCCATGTGTTATCTTCTTGGTGATAATAATAGAGCCATTAAACGTGTTCCTTGCTGCTACTCACCCCCACCCCTAGCACAGAAAGGTCTCCATAAGGAGACTTTGACCCATAAGGTGAGGCACGACGGTGCTGAGGGGACCCTGGTGCAGTGCTGGGCAGCACCAGGGAGGGTGGTGGGTGCTCAGCAGTTCACACCCGTCAGTGCAGGGAAATAAGCTTGATCTGTGATTGAAAGACCTTCGGGCTCATTCTGAGCAGTCCATGTGCTCACAAGGTCCTGGCTGTATAAGGAACGTGCTGGGAGCGCAGAGCCCACAATGCATCCTCCAAGGCATTTGTGCACACCTCTACAGCCCTGACCGTCCCCTCCATCCCGTCCCCGTCAGAAAGGCACCAACTGCCCCAGTTGAAGTGCATTTAACAGCAGCAGGGGCACTGAGCGCCCACCTGGTTGGTCCTGGGGGTGAGGTGATGAGGGAGCTCACGCAGGGTATTCTGAGCCGAGGCTGAAGCCACCACCTCCTGCCTTTCCTCCCCAGTTAACGGATCCAAAACAGGCCGAACCCTGGTAGAGAACTTCTCTCCCAACCAGACAAAGTTCACTCTGCAGAGGACAGACCCCATCTCGCGCTATCGCTTCTTCCTGCGTGCACGGACCCAGGTGGGAGAAGGAGAAACCTTGGTGGAGGAGTCTCCAGCCCTGCTGAACGAAGGTACATGCAGCAGCACCAGCGCCTGGCTCTGCCGAGGGGGGAGCAGGCATGGCACCTCTGTGAGCCAGAAACTGCAGGTCAGAGGATGGGGCGGTCACAGAGCAACCAGTACAGGAGAGAAAGTGGTGCTCAGCTACATTCTACTGCAGAGAGAAATGATGGATAGATAGAATATAGATAGATCGATAATAGATGGATAGAGGGGTGAATGGATGGATGGATGAGTAGAAAGACAGGATCAAACACTGCAGCAGGAATGCTGTTGAGGTGACTTGGGATACTGCTGTGCTCCACTACCTTGCTGCGCCCCAAGCAGTTGGTGCTCCTCATGTGCCCAAGGGCAGGAGCGCATCCTGCTCTGCTCATGCTAAAGGTGAAGCTCTGATTTAAGCCCCTGCAAGAGCTAAGGGGCAATGTGAGTGATTTTTAGGAGGCTCGAAGGGGGGGCAGCAGCTTCATCCCCCAGGGAGGGGCTCCAGTGCCACCTCCTGCCACCCCGTATCAGAGCTGCCCTGACCCTGCAAAGCAAAGCCCCAGCTCCCAGGTTCATCATCAGATCAAATGTCCCTTGTGGGACATCCATCAGCCTAAGTGAAAGTTCAGGAGCCCTGAGGGAGCCGCAGGAGACAGAAGCTTTCTCTTTCCTTTCCTTAGCATCTGCTAAGAGACCTATGATTTGGTTAGTGCTCTGATGTAATGGGGTTTCTGTCTCTCTTCCATCTCCCCCTCCCCAATTAATGGCTCTGAGTAGGAAAAGTCATTCCTCCTGATGACCCAGTGGAAATAAAATGCTTCGTGACACCTTTTAGTTGGGCTCCAGCATTGCTCGTTGCAGTGACAAGATGGGAGATGGGGCTGCGTATGCTATGGGGGGAGAAATCAGCTAAGTTACACCCTGGCAAACACGAGAGAGCGCATGACATTGCTTAAAAAGGATAGAGTACAGAATTAAGATAGGAGTTGGTGGTGCTGGTGGTGGAAAGCTGCAATCGCTTCGGCTCCATTTGCTTTACTGTGTTTGTTTCTATACGCTGAGAACAGCACAGATAAATAATACCATAACCAACCTTGCTGCCCTGAGTGGTAGCAGGAAGTGGCACGCAAGGTAAGGTTCCCTGCCAGGCACGTAAGTACCGTTAGCAGCTCCCAATTCCTACTTGGATACAAAGCTGCTTGGAAAACTACGCAAAAGACAAGTTTGGAACGTAAAAAAAGCAGCAGATTAAGACAACTGAAAGCCATTGGTGCCTTCAAAGGTTGTTTTCTGCTTGCCGGACTCATTCACCTGAGTTAAAATGCGATGCTCTGACGTTGTGCACCACAGGTTCCACCCCACACAGGGCAGGATGAGCACTGATGTTAGACACACACCAGCAAAGCACTGAGGTGACACTCAGAGGGTCACAAATGGCCCTAGTGGATTAGTGGAGTTGGTGTGTGTTTTAAGAGGTGATCATCACCAAGGGGACATCCCTGCTCTCTGCCCCTGCAAACAGCTCTGATGCACAAGGAGGGTTGTACCTAATGCATTTATCCCTTTTCTCTCAAGCCTCTGGTGCCTGTGTGCAAGTGGTCCCTGAGTCTCTTGGTGTGTTCTGGTTGTTTTTATATGTTCCTCTCTTTTCTCTTCCCTTCTCTTCTACGCTGCTCTCTTCACATCCCCCTCTCTATCTTGGCGCTGCCCTCTGAAGCCACGCCAACCCCAGGTACCGTACCAGCGGAGGAGGTAACAGGCATGGGGCAAGGCTTGCTCGGGGTGCTGGCAGTTAAGCATGCACTCCATTAACCCTTTCAATGGGAAGATGAAGTGGCAGGAGGCTAAACTGGGCTAAATGAGACGACAGCAGGTAAAAGCAAAGCCCCAAAGGCAGAAAGGAGCAAGGGCAGGCTCTGAGGGGGTCTGCAGAGATCAAAATACCTCTGAATGGGGCTTAACAGCCTCCCAGCTGCCTAATGACGGCCACAGCCACGAAACACTGCAGCTGCCACAGATGATGAGCAAAACGGAGAGTGAGATGCCCTATTAAAGAGGTTTTCCATCCCAGGTCTGCACAAAGCCCTCAACATCACCACCCTGTTTCCCAGCCAGCCCTGACTCGATGGTGCCCATCCTGCACCCGGGCTCTGTCCTGCAGGACTTAAGCTGATTTAAGCTGGAAACCAGCTCGCGGCTGCTGCTGGAGCTGCTGCCTCCCTTGGCCACACAGGTCTGTGTTGCAGCGTGCAGGCACCACGAGCCACACATCTCCCCATGGTTCTTATGGGGCTTTTGTACAGGAGAACCCTTTAACTCCCAGGTGCCCATTGAAAGGGTTAAGGACAATGTTTGTGCCACAGCTGTGCATGTCTGCATGCGAGGCTACTGCTGGCTTTGCCCTCGACTGCGTATTCCTACAGCAGAGAGAACCCTTCTCTTGTACCGGGGCAGCATCTCCACTACTTTCAAGGAACCCCAAACTCCCACTTTCACCCAGTGTCAACCCTGCAAAGCCCAAAACAGAACTTCTGGTTGCCCAAAGGGCACCCACCTCTTACAAAAGCTGCAGATGGGACTCCCCCCCCCACACACACACACCACACACACACACCACCTTTGAACCAGTGTTTCAGGACCAGGGACCCTTTGAGCCCTGTGACTGAGCTCGGGATGGGGCTCTTGACAGTGCGAGGAGCGCAGCCAGCCAAAACGTGCCCTACATGCTTCTGGTCTGGAGCATCAGCACTCGCTGGACCTGCACCAGGGGCTCTGTAAGAGGTTCTGCTTTGCCCTGGCTGGACACAGCCCTGGGGCTTCCCAAGGAGGAACAGCTTCTTAGGGAAGGCTCCCCCAGTGATGCAAGTGCAGGACCTGCTCTCTACACCCATAGGTTTTGCTTTCCCATCTCATAGGTGTTTCTCCTTGTTTTATTTTGTTGCAGCGTCTCTCTACCCGCTATTATTTTGCATTTCCTTTTCCTTTCTGAACAGAAGCAGATCTTTTCCTTGCTGTATTTTACCTCTTCCTAAAAAGAAATAAAGGGGGTAACAGATTGGTCTGCTGTAGGTGGTGGGAAACTGTGCACGGACATCTCCTCTTATCTTAGAGGATCTCTGTCCTAGGAGTCTGGGATGGCTCTTCTGCTGCTATAGCTCCCACTTCAGCCCCAGTTTAGCTTATCCACAGGAATCCAGCTTTTCTTTGTGGATCAGGATCACCTTCTAAAGTACTTTTTCTATTGCTGAAGTTGGAAAATGCAATGTGATCTCTTCATCCTTCCAGCCTCATCTCATTTCAGCTTCTTCCACCACTGGAAGCTAGGTGAATGATTTGCCATTTCAAGGATAACTCAGTGACAAAGCTCATTTGGTCCCCTTATATTTTACCTTCTGATAGGAGAAACAATAAGGAGCAAAGATAGACCAGAGCTACAGGAAGTCCCTCCTGGAGCAGTAGGTCATTAAGTGCCAACTCAGCCGTGTTCACAGCTCCTCAACGTGCTGAGCTCCAGCAAGAGGAATGAAGTGTGAGCCATGGTGAGACCTGGCACACATCTTTGTCCTGCTCTTGAGCAGGGTCTCATCTCCTTAGGTGTGAGAGCTGTTTCTCCCAGGAGGCTGTTTCTGCCCTCACAAGGACAGGGCTCAAGTGAAACACTGCTTGTCCTCCTCGGAACATCCCTCCCTGCTCAGTGACCTACATTTTTGTGGATCTTTATGGATTCACAGTGAAAGTTGTCTTAAACTGCAGGAAATGCTCTTTGCCATGGGCTGCTGGCACTGACAATGGGAGCAAGGCCTTTTTCTCAGGAGTAACCTCACACAGGGTCAGAGTGGCTTTGGATGTGTATGAGAAACTGGACCAGCTTGATGAAATCAAAGTGAAGTGCAAGGACTTTCCCATAGGAAAGGCTTTATCTTTCCCGAAGCCAGACCTGGACAAAGGGAGAGGTGATAAGGGAAAAGGGAGATCATCTAAAAAGGGCTCTCATTGAGGCTATGGGTGAGAAAAAAAATCAAACCTGGGTCCTATATTGCCCGTGTGTATGGAAAAACTTCATCAGAGACTGCAACGATCATTGGTCTTGGACTAAGGAAAAAGGATGGACTTTTCTCTGCTCCCTTCTTGCCCCTCCATAATTAGGAACTGGAGGAGAAAGATCCTATTGTTCCTTTTAGAACCAGCAGTGGAACAGCGAGCACTGCTGACCCCTCTTTCAGAGGCTGCTCAATTGCTCCTTTCTATTCTTGACTTTCTGAGAGCTCTCATCAGATTTGGGACACTTTAGGGTAAAGACTTCACAGTTTCCTTCTGCTGTTAAAGGCTGGGAGAGGGCGAGAAGCAACAACAGCAGAATCCCTGCAAACGTCTTTGGCTGCTGACCAACACCCAGGAAACATTAATCCCATTTCTCCGAGCCCAATTATTCTGCAGATGCTCCCAAGGGAATGCTCTTCCCACAGCCCAATGCCACATTAAACACCTTTAAATAATTAAAGAGACATACGGCTGTGCGGTGCTTCCTGTACGCTGCACCAGACCCACACAACTGCTCCCTGCAGTGCTGGAGCAGGACTCGAGCCCCCCTTTCAATGCCCCCTTTTTGCTTTTAGGGGTCTCCCACTCAGGTTTTATCCTGCACAGCTTTTGGGCTCCTTTCTCCTGGTCCTTTCTGGGCAGAGGAGCCAGGCTGCAGCAAGGAGCTCGGCCCTCCTGCTGCAGGCATCTCCATCATTACTTAGCCCATTAATTGCCGCAGGCAGAGTGCTGCCTCCCTGGTCCATTATAGCCACGTTATCTCCTCTGCTCCATGCTCTCCAGTACCTGAGAGGGTAATAATGCATCTTGCAGACAGAAAAAGCATCTTAGCAAAGATGGGGCCTCCTAAAGAGCTGCATGCTCCTTGAGATGGTTCCAGGAAGATGGGCCTGGCTGTGGTGGAGAGAAGGGAAACTGCTGGTGCTGGCTTTTGCTCTGGGGATGCTCTGCGGTGATTTCAAGTCTCTTTCCAGCATTTGGGAAAGGAGCAAAGTCCCTCCTCTGCATTGCCTCTTGCTTTCAGAAAGGGGAGGCTGGTTTTCCCCCATCACACTAACAGTAGAATCCCAGAGGGAAGAGCTTCTGCCCAAGATCTCATCTCAGTCTCCCCTCTGTCAGGTTAAAGCCATTCCCCTTGTCCTGACCCTATAGGCCCGTGTCCAGAGCCCCTCTCCAGGTTTCTTGTAGTCTCTTTAGGCATTGGAAGGCTCAGTCCTGTGCTTAAACTTGAGGCAAATGCTGTCAGAGCTCTCACGAGAGCCCCACGTTAGGAATGGTGCTCTGCAAGGCTCACACACACTAACCCTGATGAAGAGTTGCAGCCACTTGTGTAGGAGGATGTGTGTGAGGGCTGGATGTCACTGCAGTGCTGGCAATGCCTGGCCACCCATCCCTGTCCCCCCCGTGCTGCTGGGAGCAGAGATCTGTGGCTCTGTAATGAGCCCTGGCACAGTGGGCAGTGAGTGGGGACCCCAGCACCCCAGGAAAGGGCTGTGGCTCCCCATGGCCGGGGGCCCTCTTCTTTGGGGGACACCAGAGTGCTCTGATCTCTGTCAAAAGCCGCCTTTATTTCCTCCCCGGCTGGAATCAGCTCTCATTAGGGGCTGGATTTCAAAGCCTGGAAAATGCCCCTTATCTTCTCGCCCCCAAATCTCCCAGCTGAGCTTCTCCCCCGCATACATTTCACATTGAAACACAAATGAGGCTGTAGCTTTGAATCAGGGGCAGCTTAAGACTAAATCCCCCCATGGCTGCGGGAGCCCTGCCTGGCTGTAGTCACCTTCCTCCATCGTGCAGCATCCTCCCTCCCTGAACTATTGCTTCCCACACTCACCCCATCCCACTATTTCCCTGCTCCTTGTCCTTCCAGGACCATTTTTCCCCCAGTGCCATCGTTCTCACTCAGGGACCTGCTCAGGAGCGAGCTGGAATCATTATTCCTGTTATACTGTGATATCCCTGCTCTCAGGGATTTCTTCCACTAAGTGCTGGGGTGGTTTGAGCAAATCCTGCCAGGCATCACTGCCAGCCAGAGCTGAGCAGCACAGCACAGCCTGATGCTCAATGGGTCAATGCAGCATCCAGGAGGGTCTTGGCACTGCAGATCACCTGTGCGTGTACATCTGCATGTAATACATAAAGATGGTGCCCTACACGAGAGACAGCAAAGCTTTGCCTTATCCCAGATAATCTCTTCCCATCTAAGGGCTAGAGGAGCATTAAAGCTGAAGCTCTCCTGCTAAAGCCATTACAGCAGTGCTAGGTAATGTAGACAGTCCTCAAAGGGAGATGCGTGATACGGAGACAGGCCTGGGAGCTGGGGGGGTTGTATGAAGTTTCCCACCAGCTCCTGCCTTTCAGCAAGTGACCTTGTGCCTTCCTGAGTCTTATTGCCCTTGAAGGTTCGCGAGGGAAATGCTGAGACTACATTAGCTAATAACCGGTATCCACAATGCTGTTTGTGTCCATTGCAAAACTATTGAGGAGCTGCAGCTTAATCAGGGTAATGGTGGCATTAACTTGGTGACACTAATCTCTTAACCTCTATGAATCAGCAAAGATGGATAGCGATATTCTCAACCCAAGCAAGGCTTTTGTACCTTATAAGCTCAGGACACAGCAAATCCCTTCATCAGTGACCAGGTGATGGAAACCGCAGAATCCTAGGATGGTTTGTGTTGGAAGGGACCTCAAAGCTCATCCAGGGATGAGCTGGAAGAGTGCAACCCCCTGAGGACAAAGCTGTGCCATTTCCCATGGGAACAGGTCCCCTCCCTGTCCCCAGCCCCTTGCCTGGCCATGCAAGGCGGGTGCTTTCTTTGGGTGGCTGCTCTGCTGCATGAGGCTGGCCGGATGCTGCGGGGGGCACACCTGGGGGGGGGTTTGGGATGCACTGGTACCCGTGGAGATGGGCTGAGTGACCTACTGCTCTGCTCTGCTGCTGCGTCTCTGCGGGAGCTGAGGGCTTAGGGCTTGGCTCTCACTGGGGACAAAGAAAGCCCTGGCTTAGTTCTTGGAGACCTTTTAAAGTGCCTTCCTGGAGATATATGTTTGTGGGTGATATTTCAAAGAGCTGGGTTCATTTGCCTAATGGGGATTTGTAATCCCTTGATCTACAGTCAAAGTAAATACAACACTGTGGGCATCGCAGGGTAAAGCTCTGCTTATTCACCTCAGGTAGTTCAAGCAGCATTTCAGCTGCATTCTCAGACCCAAGCCATTGCAGTTTGCATTGGTGGTGGTCAGGACCCCCTCGACCCCACACAGTGCACATTGAGCCCTTTGCTCAGCACAGGTGAGATGTGGATGGGGGCTATTTAGAAAACAAGTTGCTCAGACTTTTCCCTTGGACAGTTTGGGATGCATCAATCCCTTTATCCTAATTTAAATGTAAATTGTGAGGGGTGATGATGGCAAAGTACCATCCATCACTCACCAAGGAGCAAAAATCCACCTTAATGGTCCAGCTGCTCCATCACAGGCTGCAGGATGAGCCAAGCCAGAAAGGGAATGGCTGGGAAGCTGCAGGCTGAACTGGCAGCTCAAACAAATGCTGGAGGTGTAGTCCAGAGGCTGCTGAATTAATGGGATTGCGGCTGGGCTGGCCCATGACAAAAGGGATTATTATGTTTTCTGAAGAGATAAATCCCATTTCTTATTGCAGGGAGCTCTGCGTGCTCTCAGTGCCAGCTCTGTGCTGGGGGATGAAGGAGCAAGGACAGCCTGTCCTGTGCCTGCCCCGGGCACCCTTCACATCCCTCCTCCCGTCCCTCCATTCTATTTAATGCCAGGGTACTGGGGAGCACTGGCAGCAGAGCAAGGGCAGAAGAGAAGCAGGTCCTTCGGCCCTGGGAAATGGCTCCAGTGGTGGGTGCACAGGGGAGCCCCTCTTTGCCTCAGCATCATTCCCTGCCTGTGGCCGGCTCCGCATGGGGATGGGTCGGGACAAGCGGGTCAGGCTCGTGTTTCCCAGTGCTACTGCTGCCTCCCACCCCTGTCCCTGCGTTGTGCTGCTCCGCTCCCCTCGCGTGCCGCATGTCCAGCCTTGGGGATGGCGAGTGTAAGCCCTGACGTGCCATCACCTCCTCTAAAAAGCCAGTGTTTCCCTCTCCCAGCTGCAACTGGGGTGCCTCCAACTACAGTCGATCTAACCAGTACTACAACCACCACAACTACTACCACCACTACCGACACTACTACCACCACTACCGACACAACTACTACCACTACCGACACAACTACTACCACCACCACTACAGCCGCCACCACCGCCGCAAGCACTACAGCAGCTACAGAGAGGGCTCCGGCAGCCACCACAAAGCAGGAGTTGGGTACTGCGCTTTCCTTTTCCTCTAACCCTTCTAACCCTACTGGGACCTTCCCTGCATCCTGCCCAGAGCCAGGGTTAATAAGGGCCACAGGGGAGAGTTAAGACATTCCATGCTCTAGGAACAGCTTGGTGTGGAGATGGAGGTGGCTCAGGCTTGGGAATTCCGGTGCACAAGTGGCTCCTGGCAATCTGGGGTCTCTGGGCCACCCTCCTGTTCTAGTCTTGGGGTTGACACAGCTCTCCCTGGGGTGTTGTGGTGCTGAACTAGCATCAGTGCTCTGGAAGGAGGTGTAAGAGCCTACAAAAGCTCTCTAAAGTATTATCTCATGTCTTTCTGCCATTAAAAGGGGGTTCTGTTACTGTTATAGAAGATGTCACTTCAGATTTAGCCCACCAACTGTTAGCTAAGAGACCTGTCACCACTTATATGGGTCTTTTGGTTTATGCTCCTGCTCTTTGTGATGGAACCTAACCATAGCCCACGGGAGAGCTGGGGAAGTCTGAAGTTCCTACACGCAGGTGTGCACCAGGTCAAGTGAAACTCCTCATGCAATCAGCTAGGGATGGGATGCTCCGACTCTGCTTTGGTGGAGGCATATTCTCCATGTTGTGTGTTTTACTGATAGATGCAGAGAGCTGTATCTCTTGGTTTGAAAACACTGCTATAATGGGATCTACACTTAACAAATATTATGGCCACTTACGTTCAGGTTAATCAGAAATAGCTCAAGCTTGCAGGAAAAGGGGAATGCAATCAAAAGAATACAGCTGCATGGCTGGATAGGATATACTCAGAAGTGTGAAAGGTACAGAGACCTTTGTAACTTCACTACAAGGGAAAGCAGAGAGCAGCAATAATGAGGATCAAAGTTGGCACCCATTTAACTCAGGAATTGGATTATTGAAGCAGTTCAGTCCCCTTTCTTTACATTCTTGCACAAGATTAGCTCAGGATGGTTAAAACACATGTGCTGAGAGGACCTATCTCCACCTGATGCTCTGCAACTCAGGGGCACATTCCCCGCTCTGTGCTCATTCAGGTGCAGCCCCGACCCAAGAAACATGAATTTGGCATCTCCCCAGGCAGTGAAACCATTCCCTGGGCAACACTGCTCACTGGGAGCTGAAGCACAGCAAAATCACCCCAAAAACTGGTGGAAGATAGATGAGGTCATCGCTAGAGATGAGGTCTTGGTGACTGCTACCACGACACAGTCACTATGCAGTGACTACATGGGGAGGCATTGCTAATTGGAATCAGGCAAGTCAGCGGTGAGGCACCGCTGCAGTGCAGGGAGAGGAGGCAGGAGGATAAGAGGAGGTGCAAGAGGATCCACACGTGCCCCCAACCACCCTGGGGACACAGGGGAAGAGCTGAGCTGTAATGCAGGCAGACAGGGCAAGAGCGGCAGCACAGACTGCGTTTCTGAGGGGGATTCTAGGTCATGTTCCTAAGCTAGGACGTCCTAAAAGCCACATCGCCGGCCTCAATCAGGGCTGCAGTTATTGATCTGGGTTTTGTCAACCCAAAACCTGAGCTACACCCTGAAGCAAGAACAGTGATAAAAGCAAGGTGTCACCTGTCTGATGCCACTTGCACACTAAACTGGTGCATTAGCTCTAGTGATTAGAAATGAAGTTCATCCGCTCTCCAAAGCAACGTCGACAATCCTTAACTTCAAAATCAGAAACGAGTGACTTCATTGCCCCACTGGCTGTCTCTAGACCCAGTAACATGACAGTGCTCCCTCCCAGTCCTTCCTTCTCCGTTGTGGCACTGGGTCCGTGTGCACTCATGCACATGTCCATTTGGACATGAGTTCAGCCAAGAGGTTTCTCTGCTGACCGAAATCCTCAGGGATGTGCCACAGAACCCTCCAGACTCCAAAGATGAGCTGAGGGCAGTTGGACTTAAACCCCAACACACAACGAGCTTCTGCTATCAAACCTCCCCCAAAGGTTTAAAGTGAAGGACCTTGGGAAGAACAAATATATACTTAGGCATTCGTAGGTTAAGAGCAAAGCATTAACTTCAGGCGTGATTCTGTAAGGTTTTACCAACACCAGATGCTAGATGGGGTCTCATTCGTGTATAATCCAAAATACTAACTCCTCTTCTAACCTGTCCACCAGCCACCAATGGATCGTCCATATGGGACATAAGAGCTATGGCTAATAGTAACTGGGCAAACATCACCTGGAGCCACAATTACTCTGCAGGAACTGACTTTGTGGTTAAGTATATCACCAGTAAGCATCAGATCGCGTGGGGACTGTACAGGGTGGCGACGCCAGTAGAGATCCTGCCAGCTCCCATGGTTGTGACCTTGATGATGGTGTGGAATGATGCTCTGTGGCCATGCGGAGGATGGGAAAGGCAAAGGCAGGTCATGGTCTTGGCTGTTTAGAGGGCATCAGAGCTAATCCTGGTGATCTGCAAGCGATTCCCCCTCCTTGCACTGACTGCCACAAGATAGGGCTGTATGCGGTCACACCTTAAAGAGCCTGAAAATACAAACATATACAAGTATGAAAGAAGACAAACCTTCAAAGAAGTAAAATCTATCTAAATTGGAGAGCAGTTTGCAATGGCTTTGAAAACGGGCTTCTTGAACCTGGAGTTGGCAGAATCCTCTATGATCCCAAACCTCCCGTCGTATCGGATATCGTTGTCTCTTAACATTGTAAGGTACATCCTTAGTGTAGAAACTCAAAGCCGGTATCTCTGCTTTTAGTACTTGCTTAGAAAGATGTTTACATGTTGTTGGTTGGTTGTTGGGTTTTTTTTATAGATAAGCAGTTATGCCTACTGCTTATCTCTGACTTTATTTCCCCGCCATTTCAGCCCTCACATTATGTACTAGACCAGTCTTAAATCAGCATTTATGAACCAAGGAGGTGCAATCATTGCGAGCAAACCACTTCTGGCCATTTATAAGATCACTTAAGGGATGACCTTGACTTCTCCTTGGAAGAGTTTCTAATGCACAGCCGTGCCTGGCCTTGCTCTGCAGCCTGCAGGGCTTTGGTGGCAGCACAGGCTGAGTAGCGCTCAGCCTTCCCGAATTCAGGATCCACATCAGCTTCCCAAGCCCTGAATGCCAAGTATCCAGGCTCTCAAAGCCCCTGCCACCAGCTCTGGGTCTTCCCCATCACTGGGACACACAAAGTAGGAGCAATGCTTTCCCAGAGCTGGGTCTAGGACCAGGATAGGCTACAGCAGCAGCAGTGGATTAGGATACCCTCATCAGGATCCAGATGAGAGGGAGGAACCCTGGGACATTCCAGCCCTTTCTAGTGTCACTTGAAGCAGGCAGCACACTTTCTGCCCCAAAGCCGCCCTTCTCCTTCCTCACGGCGCTGCTCCGCTGGGAGGTGAGCACCGACCAAAGCACCACTTCCAGCTCGCTTAGAATTCAGTGGATTAATGCTCAGCATTAGACTCATCAGCAAACGATTCCTGACACAGTGCAAAGAACAGCTCATCCCCGGACAGAGCCCAGGAGCAACCGCCCCATGAGCTGAAGGGCTCAGCTCCTCTCGTCCCAACAGCCTGCTAGCAGGGAGGAGCAGTCCCACAGCATGGCGAGCCCTATCTCTAGCTCGTTCAGAGCCTCCTTGAGCTGCCAGCAAAACCAGTGCCCAGGTCCCACTCCCAAAAGCACAAGTACCAGCTCCTTTACTGAGTCCTGCAGCATCTCCATCCAGCTGTGCAGGACCAGGCAAAGGCCATGTTTTGAGATAAATTCCCAACTACCCAGGCCTGAGGCTGGGCAGATAAAGGCTCCATCAGGGCTTAAAAGTAAGGAGAGACCTGAATAGCTACCAGTCTTTCTTCCCAGTATGGCAAGCAGGGATGCAGCAGAACCCACTCCATACTCCTGCCTCACTGAGGTCCTTCTCAGTGAGTAATGATCACAGAGCCCTTAACAGCTTGTTGCCCACCCAGCTGGATTATTGCTGCCCAGTGCCTAGGGACAGTGTAACGCGTTGCCTGCAGTGTCAACACGGGAATCTCTCCGCGCCTCCTGCGGCTGGGTTTGATGTGCGGTTTCTGTTTCTCAGGTAACAACACAGAGAAATCTATCCCTGTTAAAGCTCAGATCCCTTCCTCTGTGCAGCTGGCGAATCTGACGCCGGGAATGATGTACAAGCTGTGGGTGTTCCCCATATGGTCTAGCCCCAGCGAACACTCGTACATAACCTTTACCACCAGCTCAGGTGAGACGGGCTTCAGCGCTTCCGAGGCATGTCACATCCATCACCACCAACGTCATTCGCGTGGTGGCGGGAGGTGGTTTGACCATGACTGCATGGAACAACCCTCATCCAACCCCCAGCGGCCCCCTCCCCATCTCTGCCTTTATGAAAGAGCCACCCCAGCATCACCAGGAGGTCGCTCTGCGTTGCACGGAGGTGGAGAGCCCCAGGAGGGGATGGGGATCCCTTTGAAGGAGGGTGGAGAACTGTTGCCATGCAGCTCCGCTTGAAGCCCTGCGACCGTGTGCCTGCACTTCCACACACGTGTTGCTACTCATGGTGATGGTGGGTGCTCCGACCCTGGAGAACGTGCACGTGGCTGGCCCCAGGTGATGGCAGAGGGGCCAGCGGGGAGATCCTGGTGATGGGACAGAGGCGAGGGCAGGAGCGGGAGGGAGAACAGCGTGTTTGCAGACTGCCTCAGTCCTAGTCACATGTGACTTGGGTTTCCCATCCTCCAGGTACCTTTCCTCTGGGAACTTCACATATAATTGCACAAGCAATTTCCAGGTTTAGCACCTGAGTGATTTTTACAGCTTTCTAGTGATGGGCTTCGCACCCTGCCCATCGAATGCCCCAGGAACCCCCTATTGACTTCCACTGGTTCTCTATTGAGCTTTATGCATTCATAAACCTTCACCGTTCACACTCAATGAGTTTCAGTAAATCCAAACTTCCCTTGTGTTCAGCCAGGGGTTTGCTGTAGGAATCTGTGCACAACATCCTCTCAAAGCTGAGAAACCAAGCAGCAAGTGCCACTGAGCAGCCCACGCTGAGAGACGCGGTGGAGAGAGGCTGTGATTTTCAAAGACCTACAATTACCTTGCTCACGTCCAGCCGTGTAATGGGAAGCTCAAGCACTGATTAAGTCTCTCTGCTCAGAAGTGAAAAAGGGAAATGCAATGCACAGCAAGGGAGTGTCGGAGGGGGAGCAGCTCCCCCCACATTCCCTATGCACATCTTATTGGTGTCCAAACCTTTGGCAAGCCGTAGCACTGCTGATTAATTCCCTGATGTGCTAAGATGATGCAGGGACAGATGGCAACTGCTGGTGTTTCTGCACGGCTAATGCTGCCCAATGCTGAGAAACAACCTGCAAGTGCTGACCTTGGCTCTGTCCTGCCCCTGAGGTCTGATGTGACCATTGCAACCACAGACACCAAGAGCTGATTTGCCACTCATTTTCTCACCAAAACAGCTCCAGGGTTGCATCCTCAGTTCAGTTTCCCGCTTCTGGACCCTCCCCTGCCTCAAATCGCCACCAGCTCCAGAGCCCTCATGCCATGCAACCTGTGTTCCTGGATGAATATTTCCCAGCCCGGACCCGCCTTTTGTCTTTTCTCCCCTACTTTTCACCCACTTTGGGATACGGGAGGTAGAGGGCAGAGCCCCTGCACAACAGACAGCAAGGGCAGGGAATCATTAGATGAGGGGAAGCAATATCCTTGGCTGATGGATGCTGGCAGTCTTGGCATATCTATTTTCTGTAATTGGGGGGTTCCTACAGATATTATCATTGAGACTAAAGGATGGGGCCGCTTTCATCCCTGTGATAGAGGCAGATGGGTGACCTGAGCCCTATCACTGTGGGATGCAGAGCTGTTCCCATCCCTGCATGCATAAACGCTGCAGATCCATTTTGCTGCTGGCTGGATCCTGCTGGCACAAGCGTGTGGTCCCTGCTGACAACCATAAACCATCAGGAATGCTTCTGACAAAACAACAGCAGTGTTTGGGGCTCGTGGGATTGGGTTTCATGGTTTGCAAACAGATCTGCCCAGTGTTCCTTCAGGTTGAGGGGAGATAAAATCCACCCGCACTGTGGCTGCAGGACTGCCCCAGGACTGTGGTTCTGACCCAGAGCTCAGGAACCACAGCTCCTTCCAGCAGCAAAGGACACCTCAGAACTACAGCCATAGAACTCTATCCTTTAATCCCAGCCTGGTTTGTGTTGGAAGGGATCAAAGCACATCCAGTTCCAATCCCTTGCTGTGGGCAGGGACACATCCCACTAGAGCAGCTTGCTCCAAGCCCCTCTGTCCAACCTGGCCTTGAATACTTCAAGGAAGAACTTCCTATTACCTAACCTGAATCTCCCCTCTTGTCTGTTTAAAGCCATCCCCCTTCTCCTATCCCTAGCGGCCCTTGCAAAGACACAGCTTAATACAAAGAGATCTTCTGTATTTAAAGAAGAAATAAAACTCCCCATTGTGTACACGGGGAAGAGGACTGTGTGAGACTTTACACAGTTAATGGCCTGCTTGACAAAGAAAGCCAAAATGATGCTGCTCTCTGTTGGTGGAACACTCAGGTTTGCTATTGGCATACAGACAATGACTGTTAGGTATTGTGTCTTCTGCACAAGATTCTAGTTCATTATAAATGAAGCCACTGCAGTTGCATTTCAGGTCAGTCCCTGCTGGATCACGCTTTCCACTATTTCCCCTTGATGCTGGCCTTGTGCGAAAGCAAATCAAAACACCCTCTCTGACAGCCACAGATTTAATCTCCCCTTTCTCAACACCGCAATGACAGTCACTCGTTTACTCTAAGTACACGGTTGCTGGCACTATCAGCTTGTCGTCACGTGTTGCTTTTCTGGGAAGGATGGCAATTACCCCCTCCCTTGGCGCTAGGCAGTGCCGTGCCCCTACTGCAGGATCCCCTCGGTACCCAAAATCCTCCCTCCCTGTAAAACCCAAGCTGCATGGTGGCATGAACCCACCTCTGGCATCTCGTACCCTGAGGACCCCCCTACTCCTCCTTAGTGTGGGTTTCTGTAGGAACCCCCTCCCACCAGGAGCACCAATACAATCGGTTTCCATTTCAAAGCTCTCCAGTAAAGCTTTCCTTCCCCTTCCCTCCCCAAGCACTCAGCTAATTGAATCCAGTTCTCAGCTGGGCTGCTCTAATCTCATTGTCTCCATTACAAGTGCATCTTTGAGGACCCTGTAGCTCAGGTTGTACTGAAGGTAAATATTAAACGTGGCAGCATTAGAGGGAAGAGAAGGGAGAGAGGAGGGAGCCAAGGCAATGGGAGGCCGCCTCTTCCACATGGCTTCCCCAGGAGCCCGGTGCTGCTCACAGTGCTCAGGGTCTCAGACCATGTCTTCCGCAAGAACTCTTTGTTGTCATTCTCCTCTTCCATCTGATTTTCCTTGTCACACTTTGGCTGCAATTACTTGCTTAGATTTCATCCTAAGGAAAGCACCTCTTCTCTTGGATTCAGTTTGCATGGAATAAGCACATGCTTAAAGCCCTGAGATGGTGTGGGTTAGGAAATGTGCCAGTTCAACCCGGTTTCAAAGCTGCTGTCTCTCTTACAAGAACCTTTCATTCAGAATAGGTTAAAGGAGGGTTCTCTTTGAAGTTTGCTTTGGAAGCACCATCCTGGGTTTTGTCACACGGGCACCAACGAAGATGCTCACTGCATCACCCTGCCCCGTTCCAGGCAAAACCCTGCTAAATCCCAACTCAACCCCATCCAGCCCGGCTCTCCCATGCTCCTGCCAGGAATACCTCTCTGTGTTTGTACTGCAGCCTGGTTAAATTTAGCCCCCTGCTGCTCTGAAGGTTATTTTCTCCTCTGCTCTGTCTTGCTGAATAAGAAGTGCATGTCAATGAGAGCCAGAACATGGCAGCTTGGTGCTATTTATAGGACACAGATTTGTCTGTGTGACCGTGTATGGGAGCTGCAATCAGGAAGTCAGAGTACGTGAGGGAGGACACAGGCGTTAGGAGCCAGAGTGGTGGTTGGGGCACAAAACACCTCCTTGCTTGGTATGAACCATATTAACATTCAATGGCCTCATGAAGGTGCTGGGAGCAGTGCTATAGAGCTTGCCCTGGGGAACAGACCTCCCAGGATGACCAGAACACCTCTCAGGACCCAGGACCCAGCTGTCATTCATCAATGAGCTCTTCCCACTGTGTCCCAGCTCATGCTTCAGCCAAGTCCTGGTGGGCTTCCCCAATCGCCTCTTTCCCCCCATTGGAGAGCACCCAAAAGCAGCAGGACCCCTGGGGAGGGGGGGCAGCAGAGCCACTGCTCATCACCTCCATGACCCCTGCATGGGCAAGAATTCCAGTTAGTCCCAGCCCTCTGGACCCAGGGGTGCTCCTCAGCCCCAATGGACACCAGGGCATGGATCTGCTCAGCACATCTCTTTTAGACCTTGATACTTCCAGGGCAGCTTTCAAACACAGCAAATGAAAGATCAAATCTGTTACCCAGCTTCTTTTGCCATTATTTGCAATGTCCCTTTCTCTCTGGTCTGTGCTAGGCTTTACTTTACGCTGTGACCCTTTGCTCTTTGTAGCTCCCGCTAAAACACTGAGTTGACCTAATGCCACAAAAGGAAACAGAAAGCCAGATCCCTGGGCCACAGCCTCAGATAACCTGGTCAATACAAACAGACACACACCAATGCGGCGCTACAGATAATGTCTAAACCAGTGGACTGTGTCTTACAACCCCCTCTGTGCCTCGACCTGTGCCTTACGGGTTTGGTTATTTTCCCTTTCCATTTTCCTCCCAGCTTACACCAAGAACCACGTGGACATCGCCACGCAGGGCTGGTTCATCGGGCTGATGTGTGCCATCGCTCTCCTGGTCCTTATCCTGCTGATCGTCTGCTTCATTAAAAGGAGCAGAGGTGGGAAATACCCAGGTAAGAGCCTTGCATGGCAATCCTTGTGCTCATGGTTTAAACATCTCCAGTTTTCTGGGGGCTAATCAAACTGGCTTGCTCTTGGATGGACACTTGTGATTACAAGGGCTTTGCTTTCTCTGTAGTGGGAGCTCTTATTAGTGGGAAGCATTTCAGCTCATTAAGGCTCTGGTGAGGGCTCAGTGCCGCAGAGCAGGATCCTCCTGCGATGCTCAATTCAGCCTCTAGCTGCAAATTCTCTTGTCCTTGTCCAGAAAAGGACCTTTTCAGGCCAAAATCTCATTAAAGTTTTGCAAAGCAAAGATGAGGCTTAAGGGAATTCACATCCTCACTCGATATCTGGGCCCTGGGGCCACTACACAGAGCACCCTTTGCAAGCCCTTCCTGGCACTGGGGTTTTACCAGGCGACACAAAGCTGTACCTCACCCTTCAGGTTTCTCACAGCCTCAACACCAGCTGCTGTTACTGCCTCAGAAAGCTTTTTAACATAAATGTTGCTGATGTGCTTCTTTCCAGTACGAGACAATAAAGACGAGCATCTCAATCCTGAAGACAAGAATGTAGAAGACGGCTCCTTCGACTACAGGTATGCTTCCATTGGCATGTGTGCCCACGGCTCCCCATCAGCCCCACTCCCAGCCATCACAGCCCTCACCTCCTCCTGCCTCCTTCCCTCTGCAAGCCCTCTACCAAAGGCAGCATCTCCTTGCCTAAAACCCTGGGAGAGGAACCAGGCTGCGAGGATGCTGCGAGGGTCTCTTCCTTTCCTTATCACAGCCTGGGAGGACCAGTCCAGGCAGGGAGCTGGGGCTCTGGCAGTACCTGGGATGCAGCTCAGTGTCACTCCTAACACACACAAAACACATAAACTCCGCAGCAGCCTGGGGATATTCCAGGTCTATCACCCCGTAGCTCATCCTCTTTCCTACCCATAAGAGAGTATCCAGGAGAAAAGCTATGTTTGGACCAGCGGATGAGCCATAAAGCATTCGGAGCACTGATTTGGGGCCTGCCTGCATCCCACTCAGGGATGTGCATCCCACTCCCACCTGCTTTCCTGTCAGGTCCCAAGCAAACCCCAGCCCTGCAGGAGTCTGCTAAAACCTCTTCAGTTTCAACCAAAGCAGCAGCAGTGCCCATATCTGCTCCAGGAAAACTCCTGGGATACATCAGGAAGGGACAAGGCTCTCCCAAGCCTGCTCCTGTGCAACGCAGCACTCACAGCTCCACTGCTGGGGGTGGCTGCCCAAGCAGCAGGTAATGTGTCAGGTCTCATTGACTTGCCCACACTTGATAGAAGAGGGGGTGTATTGCTTACACCCAGCTTGCCCTTTGAGCCCTGGACTGGGCTTTGCTTTCCTTTAGAGAACTAAAATGCCCCTTTCCATGTGAGCTGAACCCAAAGGCCTTCCAGGCAGTAGGGATTTCTCTCCTGCCTTCAAAACAGGGGTTAATTAAAGCCCGTGTCATTACTGATACTTCTAGCATTACAAATGGAGGCAGCAAAGATGGAAAGAGCTTATTTGTAAGTCAGTGAGGGATGTAGCAAGACACTCGTGTTCTACCAAAGGCTTTAGAGGAAGCAAAAGGAATGCATCTGCCTGCACACAGCACATAAATGGAGGTGGAAGAACTGCAGCCCTCGGAATGATCACATTGATGTTGTTAGGAGCACGGTAACTCCACTGCAGTAGCAATGTTTTTCCTCCAAAGGTTGTCGTGAGCCCAAAGCTCCCCAGGCTTCTGCTGGCACGAGGCAGGGGATAAATGCACCCCAGCAGGAACCAGAATAAGGTCATAGAATCTCAGCCTGGTCCAGCTCCAACCCCTACCATGGGCAGGAACACCTTCCATAGAGCAGCTTGCTCCAAGCCCTGTGTCCAACCTGGCCTTGAGCACTGCAGGGATGGGGCAGCCACAGCTTCCCTGGGCAGCCACGTCCCCTTAATGCTCTGAGCCATGGCAGGGATGCTCTCAGCACCCAGATGTGTGGGATGGTGTAAATGCCACACAGCAAACCTGGGAGCTCTCCTCACCCGGGAGATGCTCTCTCCCAACCCTATGGGCTCATCCCCATTCCCTGCACATCAAGCAAGGTCTCCACAGCCGTAAGCACTGATTTCAGAGATCTGCTTCTCCAGAGCCCACTGAGGTTGCTGTAGGCCAGACCTCCTCACTGCACCACTCCCAAGGCAATTGCATTGCGAGGACTGCTTGCCTTGCATAGACTTAAAACCAAGCTCTTGGCATGGCCGCCAGCATTGAGACAATCTCCAGTGCTGCATTTCCTGCCCGGACACCATCCAAGGGCATTTTCTTCCTGGCACTGGGAAGGAATGGGGTAAATCCCCCATCCTACCACACAGCAGCTTCCGCTTGGCTGAAGCTCAAGCTTCTATTGACAGCCCCATTCCCAAAGTTTGCAAGCTGAAGGCAGAGGTCAGTAAAAGGGCAACAAGAAAGCTTCAAGATGCTCCTGCATTTCCAACCACACCATCCCATAGATGCCAAACAAGAACAACCAAAACCAATCCCCAACCACCCATGAGCTTTGCCCCATCCTTCTCAGGAACAACAGGTTTCATGGGAGAAGTAATGGGAGGTTTAAAGGTGAACCTGAAGGATTGAGATGAAACCCTGTTGGCTGATTGAGATTCAACCTGATTGTGATGTCAGGCTTAAGGAGGGTAGCAATTAGTATTACAAGCAAGGACAGGAATGAGCTGACATGAATTCTTCATTGGTTTCCCTCCCCACCTCCACATAGCATGTCTGATACGCTCTCATCATATCTCACATCCTTAATGCCCCGTGCATGCAACTTTCAAATCTCTGCAGCCTATAATTAAGAGATACTGTCACATCTTTCTGTTCCACTAACAGAATAATGGTTTTCCTGAGCAGAGGCTAAGCTGAGAAGCTTGTTTGCAAAGCAGGAAACCATTATCCTTGGCCAATGTTCTGTGCCAGTGACTGTGCCTCATTATACCAAATGTTTAAGCTGCTCATGGGGGAGTCAGTTGGAAACCCTGCCCAATGGGAAGGAAAACTTGAGTGGTTGTAGCTTCTGGGCTCCAATTCAGGTCCAGCATAACCCATGGCACAGGTTACATGGTGAGGCAGTGACAGCTTGTCCCGAATGGACCATCTCAGCAGGCATTGAGACAGGAGGACATGGAGCCATCCATGTGAGGAGAGGTGCAGTGAAGCAGCCAGGGGACATGGAGGTTGTCAATAGATAACGTGAAACTCGTGCACAACAACAGCAAGGAAACCTAGCACAAGACTGCAGGGGAAACTGAGCAACCCCTCACTTGGCCCTTGTCCTGCTGCACATCCGTCCCCAGCCACTTGCTAATGGACTTCAACCACGAGGCTTTTGTGAAGAGCCCCCCCTCACCACCCACTGCTGCTCTGCATGAGCTTTCGAGGGGAAGCTGCTGAGGCTCAATTAAACTGGCTCCATTTGGTATAACGAGGCAATCAGCTCCACGAGGAATGCAGACGGTTTGGTTTGTAGCACTGCCCCTGTAAATGCAGACCTCACCATATCTCTCTCTGATCAGGCTCTTTCTGCTTCTCTCTGTTTTATTCCCATTCTTTCTTCTCCTTTTCACCTGGTCTATCCACATGGACCATGAAGGTCTCTTGAAAGGTAGGACCACGTGCTGCCAGAAGTCCGGCACATTTAGCTTTTTCTTTATATTCCTTCCTTCGAGCTATTTATTTCTTTAGAGCTGAAACTATTACCTCCCCCTCCCTATTGCCATGTACCTGCCTCCACCTAACACATTAAACAAGATCCCTCTAACTCCTGCTGGCATCAGAGGGTACCCCCATGTCCAACAATGCACCTCTTGCTAGGGATATGCTGGGCACCCCCAGCCACATGCTCGAGCAGCTCATCCCTCCTGATGGAGCTGGACCTGGAGATGATGCCCTTGATGCACTCACCCTGATGCCAGACACCCAGAGGATGGTGGCAAGGGACACAAGCCAAAAGCCTTTAGATCCTGAACAATCCGCCTGCTCTTGGTCTCAGCCCTGGCTCACGCCTTCCCCCCTTCTCAATGATTTATGCAGCTCAGGACAATGTTTCCCACATGGTTTGCATCTGGGTGCTCTGCTTCTCTAACACACACATCAGCCCCCCCAAAAAAATCTTAACAGGGTTATAACGCATCAAGCGGCTGATGCCTATCTGCTTCACCCTCCTAATGCACTAACAGGATAAACAGTAACAGAGAGAGGTAAAACCAGGGGCAAGGCCTGAAGGGCACAAGTGGAGTGTTTGCTGCTGCAAACCTCCCTTAGGGAAAATCTGGCTCTCGATTCAGCCTTAACCAAAGCCCAAACCTTGGGGAAGGTTTGCAAATGAAGGGAACTGGATTTTGCCACTCTCTACTTGGCATTTCTAACTGGCAGCCCTGCTTGCAGGCTGAATTCTCTTCCTCCTCACCCCCATAAAAGAAGCTGCTTTCCAAGCTAACAAGTTATGTTTTATTGTGATGCCAAGTTAACACAAGGTCTCCAATATTGGGTTTTGTGATATTGCTTTAATTCACAAAGCGCTGATAGAAGGAAATACAGTAGAAAGCTGCGTGTTGTACTGTGGGATACCAAATTCCTCCCCCACTGTACAGAGCTGATGCCATTAATTAAATGGCATGAGAGAGATTTAATGCCTTCCCGAGCTAAAGAGGGTTTTGCTCCCTGGCCCAAGCAAAGTGCTTCGCGTGCCTTTGTGGGAAGCAAACACCTTTGAGTGGGCACTGCATACCAAAGGCTGCAATCAAAGCCCTGCACTTGCACTGGGTTTAAGGGAAATGAAGGAACAGAGTCGAGTGTCATGCTGGGGAGTCCAGAACTAAACCAACCGCAATAGAGTCAGGAATGGAGGTGGGAGCACAACTACAAGGTACGTGTGTGATACCCTGAGGAACAACACAGAATTTGCATGCTGGCCCTAAGATCAAAGGTGAAGTAAGGGCGAGCTGATATGAAAATTACCTTTTATATACAGCAACCTGCTCGCACCCTCCACACAATGTTCTGTGGATTGATGAGTCTTTGTCCTCCAGAGAGAAAACAGCTTTGCCCTGTTTCCTTGGTAAAAGGGTTTACTTAAAGGGTTGCGGATTATTTCTGTGGGTCAGACTATTTATTTTGCAGTGACCTGGCTTAATCTTCTGAGTGAAAAAGAGAAAAGGAGACAGAATTGAGCAAACAAGCTTAAATGCTCAGAAATAAGCTTGGAAAGGTAAATTCCCATGAGTTTTGGAAGCTGCACAGAACTTGGCATCCCATACATGCCCCCTCCCAGTGCTTTGAGAGCACTCCCCATTGCATGTAGCTATCTAAGCAGCCAAGTGGAGGGGTTATGCAAGGAAATCTGGAAGCAAACCTCACTAAATCAGGCTCCACCAAGGGCACCTAAAATGCTAAGACAAAGCAAGAACATAAGCGATGACAAGGAAAGGATATTTAGAACATACATCCAGTTGGACTGATCTAAGCGTTGTATGCAATAGAGGATAAAACCCCACACGTGCTTTGTATGAACTAAGACCACGAGGTTGGGCTTGCAGAAACACCCACCACAGCACTCCTCCGATGTGGAGGATGCCTCCCAGCCTTCACGCATGGGTCAGGCACACCATGACTCGCTGTCTGTAGCCAGAGCACTCCACATGTGGGGGCTTTGCTCAGTGTACGTGCACACTGGATCTATCTTTTGAATATCCAGACCTTGGCTGAAGGGGTTTAGCCCTGTTCTCAACCCTTAATGGTGTCTGTCTGTCTTCTGCTACCCAGCGATGAAGACAACAAGCCCCTGCCCAACAGCCAGACCTCCTTGGACGGCACGATAAAGCAGCAGGAGAGTGACGATAGCTTGGTGGACTATGGAGAGGGGGGAGAAGGGCAGTTTAATGAGGACGGCTCCTTTATCGGCCAGTACACGGTGAAGAAGGACAAAGAGGAGACCGAAGGCAACGAGAGCTCGGAAGCCACCTCCCCAGTCAATGCTATTTACTCGTTGGCATAGCGCTATGCACTGAACCCACAAAGAGCTGGAGGTGTTTGTAGTGGATGGGGGTTAAACAACAGCTGCCGCCACCTCCAACAGCAACGTGTGAATGAAGCAACCAATAATGATAAGAAAAAACACAAAAACCAGACAAACGAGTTTAAACCCCAAGCAAAAGGCAGCCCAGGGGCTGCCAATGCCATCTTCTCCTTAGCAAACACGCAAACAGCAAGGACTCCGGGGGCACGGATGGGTTGTAGCTGTAGCTGGAAGCTGGGCTGAGCCATAGGGGCTGGAGGAGCGGGATGCTCGAGCTGCACCCCAGCTTCAGGGCTGGTCCCAGTACCCCAAGCCAGCCTGGTGAGGGACATGAGGTGGGCTCAGATCCCCCCCCCCCCCCCCCCGAGGCCCCTTTGGTTCTTTTTGGGAGGAAGTTAACAATTCTTTTTAATCTTTACAGGAAGGTTTCAGATAAGAGGGGAGGGGGGAAGGAAACCAAGAGGTGAGTGTGGGGAGGGGAAAGGGGTGAGCAGGGCCTGGGCAGAGCAGCAGGAATGCATGACAGGAGGAAAGCAGTGGATCTTTGGGTAGCGACCCCATGGCACTGTGTGACTGAGATGGTCATCCTCACGGCAGCACCTTGCCCACAGCCTCTCCCAAGCTGTCAGCACCACCACCTCCTTCCCAACAGATCCAGCAGCACTATGCAGGGAAGGGCAGGTTCCCACCACTTCCCTTGGCACCGGAACTCACATTGGTGCCGAGGCTCTGCCATCCATCCCCACTGCAAATCCCATGGGGAGGACACTCACCCCCCCGTGGGGCCCCAGAGCATCCTCAGAGACAAGAGGTTACAGAAGAGCTTGTGGGATCTGTGGAAGGACATTCAGGTACCGCTCACCCTCCGAGCCCTGGAGAACAGCATCGCTTGCCTGGGTAACTGTAGGCAAACCATTTGGGTTTAGTCTTTGCTTTGTAAGAATTGGGGGGGAACTTCCTCCAGACCATGCCTGCTTTCTTTTAAAGGCAACTCCATGTATCTTATGTAGCAAAGAGGGAGTGGAAGCAGGACCAGTATTCACATAGGATGAGGGGACCAGAAATCACTTGCTGAAACCAGACTGAATCAGAGGTCAGGATGAGAAGCACCCAAGGGATTGGGTGGAGGATCCCCGCAGCTCCCCATCGGCAGCTTGCACAGTTCAGGGATGCGCATCCTTTGGGAGCAAGGGAGGGAGGCGGGACCCGAGGTCCATGCCTTCCCCAGGCACCAGGGATGAGCCAGCTCTACAGTGTTTCCCACTAACCCTCTCCTCACCCCTGACAGTGGCCTTTCCCCCCCTCCATCAATCACCCTGACCGAGATCCTTCCAGGAGCGAGCACCGGAGCAGCCTCCCCTCCGCTGTCTTACTCACATACCAAGAGAACACGCCATGTACGTTAACCCGGTAACACGCAGCTCGGGTAGGAGCGCTCCTCCTCATGCCTTACACAGCTTCGGACTTCCCGTGAAGTTTAATGAACTGATCCTCTTCCCGCACCCGCTTACGCGCCCCGAGCCGCCAGCGCGGCAGGAGCAGGATGAATGCCTGGGCAGCTCCCAGCGGAGAGCGCACGGATCATTGCAGGAGGCAGTTCAGGACAGACCGTGCCGAGTGGCAATGCCATGTGTGTTCTCCCACTTCCTGCACTTTTGAAAACCAAAGGTACCTTCGCTGAGAGGGAGCAGATTCCTGCGTGGAGCGGTGCTTGGATGGATTTTGCTTTCATTCTTTTTCCAAGGAGGGTGTTTTTGTTCAGCAGAATGGATTACACGCAATAGGATTAATGCAATTCTTTTAGCTTTCAAGCTGGTTTGCTCTGAAGACATACTGCTAACAAGAGTACTACTAACAGGGATTGTTGAGATGGGACTTTGCCACATTCTTTAAGCTGCTAATGGCACAACTATCCTGCCCTTCGGGGAAGAGCCCGGACCCAGTCAGCACCACTGCTGGACCACGTAGAGCAAACAGGAGAGGGCTGGATGCAAACCCAACAGCAAAGGAACTACACCATAGGAGCATAGAGGAGTTAGGCTGGTGTTAATGGGCAGACCCCATCCTAGATCAGGGGGGCTCCTGCTACTCCAGGGCACCACACAGGAACACATCTGCAGGGTCCTCCATCCGTGTCACCTTACAGAGCAGGAGCCATGAGTCTCACTGCTACCATCAGTGTAAACCCATTCATGGGACGAGCCAATTCCTACCGCTGCCACTCACCACTGCTCTGGTTTCAGGAGGCATCTCCCAGCCCATTCCCAGGACACGCAGCAGCTGTGGTCCGTTTTGAAGCAAACACACCAGGCCAAACTCAACACAGCTCCTGGGCATGGGGCTAACCTCTTCCCAAGCCTATGGCTGTGCTTACAAACTTGAGTTGGTGTAAAACCTTTCCCAAGCACCAGTGGAAATGAGGAGGGAAAGAAACGACAACCTCTGCTGTGGAAGAGCTCTGCTGCTGGAGCTGAGCGCCTTCATCACACCCGGCACATCAGAGCCTCGCTGCTTTGTGGACCAACCGCTAACGGGGACCACAAGACCCTTGGCTACCACGCAACACCTCCAAACCTCAAGGAATTGGTCAGGCGCTCCTGGAAGCAGGACAGTCTGTGTCATGTATCTGTATTACGTGCCATTTGTATTAAAGCCTGTGTTTCTGTCCTGTCATTAACCACCGCTTTCCTAAGCAAACCTCTGTTGGAAATGAAGTGTTTCACCCTTTGCAGTGCGTGTCTCGGGAGGGAAGGAGCTGACCTCAGCCCAGCCAGTCCTGCCCTTGCCCCCAAAAGCCTCACAAACCAGTGATAGGGTCCTATCACCATGTTAAATAACCAGAGAAGGAAGGAGATGCCTGCAGAGGACCTGGGGAACAAAGGCCTCACTGTAAGTTATGTGTAGCCTCATACATCCGCCTGGTGCAAAAATGGCTCAAAAATCAGAAGGTGCAGTAAAAGGTTCAACATTTCTTTGGAACTTCTCCCAAAGTTCCAGAGCCAAAAGGGAATTCCAAGTTCAAACCTCATCCCCGGCTTCACGTTTCTTACTCCCTTTATTGAAGATGCAGTAGATGTTTGCATGTGCAGTTACTGCATCATGGGGAGCAGAGCCCTTGGCTTGCTTCAACCACCAAAACCACTGCAGGGTGACCCCACACCACCCCCAAAATGCATTCACCCCATAGGGGCATCATGGTCACGCTTCTGAGGGAGCATCCATTGAGCGCTAGGAGAGGGACGGAGACCCTGCATGAGGACCACCTCTGGGTGTGCTCTGTGCCAGTGACTGTGTCTGCCTGTCCCTGCTGTCACCCTGTGAGAGCTCCTTTCCTTCTCCATTCCCAGCTGCCCCCCTCCAGCAGGTACACCCTGATCACCCCCACTGCTGCCTATAGCTTAACCTCCACAGTGAGCAGAGATGCTCAGGAGGGATCTGTACCAGCTCCAAGGGCTGGACCCCTCCTAAGGGCTCAGTTTCCATCCCAGGGCTGAGCATCCCTCTCTGGGATCCACACAGCTGCCCTGGCACAAGACACGCCTTCACCTTTTCCAGAAGATACATCTCCATAAGGGCTTTCAATTGGGCACCAGCAGTTAACAGAGAAGAGACAGGCTCGAAATCAACCTGGGGAAAACAGAGGCTGGGTCCAGCTCCAGCTTGCAAATCTGAGCCTTTTTCTAAACTGGTCTGAGCCACAAAGTCCTCCAGAGACAAGATCCAGACTGTGTGACTGCACCCGAGCGCAGGGATGCAGCCTGCACCTCCCCAGCACCTTCGGCTGCTTGGAGCCCTGCACGCCCTATGAACCACAGGAGCATGAGTGTGGGATACAAGAGGACACTTCCTGTGCTTCTGTGACCTTGAGGCTGTTCCTATTCTCCCTGAAGTGATGGTGCATCTGGTCCTGATGTCCCATTAACATCCCCCTGCCACCGCTTCCTTCCTGCAGTGACAGACCCTGAGTCCGTGTGCATCGCACTGGGGGAGCAGGATGGGTGCACAACACCAGCCATCACTGGAGCCCCTTGCTGTGCCTGACCTTGGCACACAGCACTGCTCCATCCACACCACCGGCTGTCCTGGTGAGTCCCAGCAGAGCTGCAGGTCCAACCTGCACCGCTCGCTGTACCAGGCTTGACGTGTGCCAGCAGCACCCGTTCCAGTTCAGCAATAAGCAAACCTTGTAGAACATAAAGAGGAGACCACGTTCCAGTTCCTGCACTAAGATCTGTTCTATTAATGACGGTAACGAAGCTTCTCTGGTCCTAACAAAACCCAATGCATCAGTGGCTCCCCAAGCCCAGCAGCGCCTGTCTCTCCATGTCCTCCAGGAGTGGGCATCAGGCTTTGGTCGTCAAGCCCAGCCTAAACCCCCATCAAACCCAGAGCAAAGTCCTTCCTTTGCAGTCCAGAGTTCTCAGTGTTTGTTCCTCCTGCTCACATCACAAGGGAGGTATTGGGCTGGTTCATTTCTCTTTGGTTTGTAAATATCTCGCCATCCATCCATCCTCTGTGAAACCTCCCGGTTGTCCTCAACTATCCTTTGTATTTATTTGCCTTTTCTGAAAGCAAAAAACCCCACCACCTCTGTGTTAACCCACTTGTTCCAACCGGAAACGTGCAGCTGAGGCTGTAAAATTAACAGCTTACAGCAAGATGATTTACGGACTACGGAAGAAAAGGTGTTTAAGGACTTCCAAACCGACTGCATGAGACGAACAAAGGCCAAACCCCTCAGACAGCGTTTTTTGAATTGGATTCTTTTGTATAGAGAACACTAAACACAAAATAAAACCTTGTTCAAAACCCAGGCGAAGGCCCCGTGCACCTCTGTCCGCTCGCACAGGGCAATGCGGTGGCAGCAGTAGAGCCACCACGCAGGCAGCACCGCGCTCCCGGGGCCCTGGCATCCCGCAAAGCCCTCACTGACCATCCCGGAGGCCACCAAGGGCTCGGGGCAGGCAATGGAATCCTTCCCAGGGAGGGAAACTGAGGCCTCACAGCCCCGCTAACACATGGCAGTGGCAGGGCCTGACCCAGCGCTCCCCTCCTGACCCACACATCCCGGCAGCAGTGAGTGATGCCTCCCCGGGGCCAATCCTGCACCCCCCAGCCCCTTCTTGCCCCTGAGGCTCTGAAGTGCTCTTAGCGGAGGCTCCCTGGTGCAAAGCCTTGCCGAGAATGGGCTGAAGGAAGGGGGAACCGGCAGTCTATCTGGCTAATGAAGATGTAATTGCTGCAGCCCTCGCTAATAGGATGAGAGCATTAGTGCTGCCTCCTCCAGTGCTGCAACGGGGGCTCCATCCACCCCCTCCCCACCACTTCCTTCAACAGCAGAGGAAAAAAGCACCTTTTGTCCCTTGTAGGAGCCCAGAGCACCGCAGGCATCGGCTGCCCTCTGCCCCTGCCCTAAGGAAGGACGAAGAAGGAATTGACTTGACCCTGATACAGGAATTCGAGCTACCTGGAGCCCAGGGCCCCCCCGGTACAAAGGCACCACTTCCCAGCACCCACAGCGCAAAGTCTCAGCCTCATGAAGGGCTGCACAGGCAGCTCCTTCCAGGATCCCCATAGGACATAGTATGTTTATCATCCAGGAGCAGGCAACAGCGGACCCATCCTCATCCCTGCAATCGATATGGGGGGAGACACATGCATTAGCGCTCCTCTTTCTTATGGCACGGTAATGACACCCATATCTCCCCTGACCTCTGCCCGCCCGGTGGGGCAGCAGCACTGGATCAATGCAGACTCTCTTCCAGTTACCCTTCCTCCTCCTCTGAGAGGCAGCTCCAGCCTCTTGCCCATTACTGCACTAAGAGCCATCTGAGGGAGCCCTCTCTGAGCCGCTTCCTCCCCCAGCTGCCATCGCTGCGGTCTCAATCTGTGCCTGCACCAGGAGGCCACCGGTGCCCTTGGCACCTGCAGAGACCCACTGAGAGCACCAAGAGAGGAGAGGGGCAGAGGGCAGGGCCTCATCCCTCTACTGCGCTCATCACCTCTCCTGGGTCCCCCTCCATTCGTCCTTTAGCTGGGGTCAGGCTCCAACCCTGCTCTTCCTGCCCAACAGAGGTGTCTGCTACCCCACGTGAGGTCTGTGGGAACAGTTATGGCCAATTTCTCCCGGTCTCAACCCAAAACAGTGGCAGGAAGCAGAGAATGGAGCAAGCTGAGCAATGGGAAGGGAGATGGGACCAGCAGCCTGCTTTGCTCCATCACAGGCATCCTCCTGCCTGCACCCATTTGCTGGAGGAGCCTGGATCCTGGAGTTCCACCAATCAATAGAGATCCTAATGCTTTAATTACTCCTCTGTAATTGCAGGCCATTAACCTGACAGCCCCAGTGCCTATTGATCTCCTTACATCATTAACAGGTCTGGGCTGGAGCTAGGAGGGATGGAGAGTGCAGTGTGGTTCCTGGAATGCTCCCAGATCTGCTTCCCACCTTGTTGCAGCCTGGCAGCGACTTCCCCACCAACAAAGCCCCACACCATGGGGACCCTTCGCACCTCAGCTCCCTAAGCAGCCATGTGATCGGCAGCATCTCTTCCCCCAAAGCTCAGAACCTGCGGGGTATCCTGAGCATCGCTGTCATAGCCCGGAGCATCGCCCCAGCCAGACATGCCCCAGCACCCCCAAAACAGCAAAGGTGGCGGTTGAGAAGCTCCCAATGAGTCAACAGCCTAGAAACCAAGCATGTCCTGCAGTGTGAGCAGCAGGTTCAGCCTAGGGAGGAGAAGGCTCTTAAGGGAAGACCTCAGAGCAGCTCCAGTGCGTGAAGGGGCTGCAGGAAATCTGGAGAGGGGCTTTGGCCAAGGGATGTAGGGACAGGACAGGGGAATGGCTTTAACTGCCAGAGGGGAGACAGAGATGAGCTCTTGGGCAGAAGCTCTTCCCTGTGAGGGTGCTGAGCTCTGGCACAGGGTGCCCAGAGGAGCTGTGTCTGCCCCATCCCTGCAGTGCTCAAGGCCAGGTTGGACACAGGGCTTGGAGCAAGCTGCTCTACGGAAGGTGCCCCTGCCCTTGGGAGGGGGAACTGGGGGAGCTTTAAGGTCCCTTCAACCCAAACTGTTCCATGATTCTATGATCTTATGGCTACAGATATTCAGTGGGAAGCACTCTGGGTGCAGCCTCACAGGAGCAGAGCTCTGCAGCACGGGTTACGTGGGGCATAGACATGGATGTATTTAGGCACAGGGCTGCATATATAAATAACACACACACTGTACGGGGGGGGGAGGCTGTCGAGACACCCCCATCTGGGGCTAATCCCTTTCCTGCTTCCCCCCCACTGACACAGGCTCGGACCCCCCCAGGGCTTCACCTGCTCCAGCCCCAGGGACGGGGGGCGCCGACGGCGATGGGCACGGATAAGGGACTGCTGCTGGGGAGCAGCAGGCAGGGGGCTGAGGAGCAGCATCAATTAGGCACGATGCTGCCTGCGACCGGTCCCTGGGCTGTGGCGAGCGAGGTAACGGAGAGAACAAACCCCCTCTCCAGGGACCGGCGCGGTGGTTGGCAGCGAGCGAGGGAGCGCGCACGCAAGGAGGGAGGAGGGAGGAGCACATCCTAATGCAGAGATGCTGCAGTGGCTCCGGGCACACACATCCTCACTCGGGCAGCACCAGCAGAGCACTGCCTCCGAGCGCGGCCGCCGGCCCCGCCGCACGCACCGCCCCGCACAAGGTAAGCGCCGTTCTCCCTCCTCCTTCCTCCATGCACGGAGGCTCCGGGCTGCAGGCACCGCTCACCGCAGCCGCCCCGCTCGGCTCTGCCCCGGCCAAGGGGACCCTGCCCGGCCCCGCTCGCCCCCGGCGGCGCTGGGGAGGCAGGAGCAGGGGATGCTTCGGGCTTTTGCTGTGGCGATGGCTCCGCTGTGCAGGCTCTGCCTGCGCTGGGGCGGGGATGGGAGGAAGGGGGGGCCGCGCTGGGTCACTTGTGGCAGCAGAATCGTCTCTTACGGAATAAGTCTGGAATATCCGTGTTATTTATTACTGACAGGCTTTTCCTGGTGCTTCCTGGTTGGAAGCACATGGAGAGCCTGCTCCGGGGGGTGTTGGGCATCTCGAATGTGGCGCCTGGGAGGAGGGCCTCATACAGCTTTTAACGCACCAAACTACTTCGGCACCTCCAGCATCGGAGCGGGGGCAGAGCCCAGAGCAGCCCCAGAGCTTCCTCTGCACGAGGAAGACTGTGCTATCCCGAGTCCCCTCCCTACGCATCCCCGCGCGAGGACACATCCCGGGTGAGGGGGGAGATGGAGCTGCTCGGGGCTCACGGCGGGGTTCTGTGCCCGAGGCTGGTTGAGGCTTGTAGGGAGGCTCTGGGGAGCCGGAGGGGCTCGGTGCAAAGCCACAGACAAGCACTCGCCCACCCCGGGCCTCAGCGGGAGGGAGAGGCGCCGCTCTTCCCGGGACTGCTGCAGTTCCACAGCCTGGAACTTCTCGAGCTCCCTCGTCCCTTCGCATCTCGCCCCCCCCCCCCGGCCTGCAGGGCTCCCAGGAGCTCAGCGGGATTCTCGTGGCCGGAGTGGGAGCATTCATAGGGGATTGGCACTCTGAGGAGACACCAGTTGCTTCGAGGGTGGGAAGCAGCAGCCTCCAGATCCCAGAGCCGGGAGCAACCCCAGCCCAAGGCTTCCACTGCACCCCAAGAGCAGCTCCTGCTCCTCGCAGGCCCTGTCCCAGGGTACAAACTGAAGCACAGGCTCTGGCACAAGCTTTAGGAGGTTTGCATCCACACATGAACCTCCCCAGGCTGTTTGATTCCAAGCACAACCCCCAGCTTGGAACCACCAATCCCAAGAGGCCCCTGCTTCGGGAAAGCAGCAGGTCCCAAACCTCACAGAGGTAACTGCACTCCCAGAGGTAGATCAGAATTACCTGAGACTAAAGAGAGCAGAAGGCAAGAGGGTCCCATCGTGCCCAGCCGCTCCCTGGAGCGCGAGTGCAGACAAAGGGATGCTCACGCTCCTCTCCATCACCTGCTCAGTGCCTCTCCACCGGAGCAACCACGACTCCTGTCACTCAAACCCTCTGCAGAGAACTTAATGGCCTGTGTCATTTGCTCTGCAGTTACCACCACCAGAGCCTAAAAGGCAGAAACCCCACGGTGCCATTAGGGAGGGGTTTCCCCATGCACTCAGTCCCAGCACACGGAGGCTCTGCCCAGAGCTCATGTGCATTACAGCCCAGCCTGGATGTTCAGCCACCTGCATGCTTTGTGTGCATCCAAAGTCCAGGTAATCCATGGAAAGCCATGGACCCAATGAGGAGCAAACACCTCCCGGGCTCCTCAGTCCCTTCAGCAGCCCCAAAGGACTCCTGTAGCACTCCGTGCACAGTGACCATGCCACCACTCTTATCTTTTGAGATTGCTTCCCTGGAAGGTGCTGGACATGAAGGAATCCCATACAGTGACCTGGAGAGCATCACATCCCATTGGAGCATCCCAACAGCTTTCCAAGCAGCTCAGGAGCCAGCAAGCCCCAGGCTCAGCAGCCCCAGGGATCAACAGCCCTCCTGCTCAGAGCAGGTTTAACTCCATCTCACAGGGACTGGCTTCACACAGCACTGCCTGTACTTATCCTTTAGCCAGTGGCACATCTCCCTGCTTCCTGAATCAATCTCATGCACCATCAGCCCTGCTTTCCAGGAATGAGGAACCAAAGATGCCCAGGAAGGTTTGGGGATGGGCTGATGACAACCCTGTAAGCCCAGGGCTCTGCAGTAATGGGACCACATCGCTGCACACATCCCCCTCACACCAGGACAGTTTGCGAGTGTGACCACATAAATCTGCCACACAGAAAACCCCAGCATTGACCAGGGGCTTTCAGAGATGCAGAAAGAAGACAGAGAGGGGCCTTAGAGTGGTTTAAGAGTTAAAACCACAGAGATAGAAGGGAAGAAACCTTACTGAAACCCCCTGTGATAAGGATGCTTCAGGCTCTCTCTAGACACCTTAGGTCTGTTCCTCACACTACATGTCTCTGTGTGCTTGTGGAGCTGTTGATAGGGAAATCGAGGCAAGGAAACCAAACGTGCTCAAACTGCACAAAAGCTCTTCCCTTGGGCAACACTCACCTTTGGTCCCTTCGCCACAGCGCAGTTGGAGCATCCAGGACCTTAGCGAAGGGATGCACAACCTGACAACAAGGGAGATGTCCAAGGGGGAACACTGCCCCAGCATCTCACAGCCAGAGGTGCAATGGGGCCAAGGCAAGAACTGAGGAGCTCTGTGGGGCTGGGGCCATGCACGGACCCAGCAAGACAAACAGGGCAGACAGCACCAGTGATGGGGCAGGGAGATGTTAGGGCTTCCCCATAGAACACATTGCCCAAGCTCTGTGCTTGAGCCCTCACTACAGCCTCTTCCCAGGCCTGGCTCTGCCGTGGGATGTACCAGAGGAGGGGATGGAGCCCAGCTCCATCACAGGTAGGGAGCTATTTATACCAGTGCCACATCAAAGAGGTTCTGCTGCTGACACCACGGCAGCACTAATAGCACAAAGTGGGTGGGTTTGGGAGGCTGACAGTGCCGAGGATGTCCCGGGGTTCAGTGCATGCTCAGTGCATGGAGCTGTGCTGCGTGAGGAAAGGCAAACCTGCAATGGGAAGCTTGAGTTGGGAGTTCTGTGCTGGGGAGACAAGAGCAGCGTGTACAGCCAGGCCCTGCCTCACTTCCCATCCCTCCTGCCTGCCCCAGCATCCCCTCCAGTGCGGCTCCAGGGCAATAATCCACATTCCCAGGCAGGTTGGAGAGAGCCACAGGGGAGCACCTGCAAGAAGGGCCCAAGGTTTGGAACTGCATCTCTAACCAGGCCGTTAAGGGGGATTCCAGGCACACATCACCTCAAACACCACAGTGCTGAATGGGAGCCACTTGTGGCCTTGTTTTCAAAGGTTTTAAGCATCCTTCCAGCTGCTATCGACTCAGGCACTGAAACAAGTCTTCAGGGAGAGGTTAGGAGCTGTGTGCTGGCAGCCCGGGTCCAGCACTGTGTGTGTGCCCAGCAGCCAGGCAGCTCAGACAGTAGAGCTCCCTCCATCCCCTCTGCCCCAGGGCCAGAGCCCACTGGGAAGCTCTCCTGGCTGTTCCTGTTGGTCTCCTTTGCTTTCTAATACCCTGTGATGGTCCCCTCGTGGTATTCCAGAGAGAGCTGCACTGGTTAAGCCTGGAGAGGAGAAGGCTCCTTAACGGAAGACCTTAAAGCAGCTCCAGTGCCTAAAGGGGCTCAGGAAACCTGGAGGCGGCTTTGGCCAAGGGATGTAGGGACAGGACAGGGAATGGTTTTAACTGCCAGGGGGGATTGAGATGGGATCTTAGGCAGAAGTTCAAATACGGATGCTCACCAGTTCCCTCACAACTGAGTCAATCCGTGCCTGATAAGGCACAGCAGTGCAGCCAAGGGGCTGGGCTCAGAGTCCAGAGCAAGGGATGCCCAAAGCCTCTCCTCCCGCAGCCCACAGCACACCAGGGGCTGGGGACATCAAGCACACTCCCAGTGCCGTTACACGGACACTGGGATCAGAATTGCTCCGGACACAACCTGGCTTGCACTCACTGCAAGCCCTGCAGCATCCCCAGGCCCACAAGCAGGGCTGCAGCACTGAGCCCACTCAACAGGAAGCAGCAGGACCAGTCTCAGCCCCAGCAAACGCAGCTCACTTCTGTAGGAGCAGGCAAAGCAGCTTCACAGTGCGCTGCCCCCACACTGCATCTCGCTGCCTTCCTCCTTAAGCACAAGGTATTCCTGGCAGCAGCTCCCAGAGGCAGGCAGGATGCGAGGGAAGGGGCAGGGACACAAAGGCCTTCAGCACCCACCAAGCTTTCAACAGACCACACAGAGAACCAAGAGGCCAGCACACATGGACAGCAGTGCCAGCAGGGCACAGAGCATCCTTCCAGCCATCCCAACAGAAACCCCTGCTCCCATCACCTCCACGCAGGGTCCTGCGCACCACAGCTCTCACCCTCCTCTGGATGCTCAAGCACCCCCAAATTAAACATAAACCCCCTTTGCTCCCCCATTACCTCCCTGCAGCACAGGCCCAGTCTCTGCACTGCGCTGGGAGGGCAGAGCCCACCCCTGCCTGCAATTATAGTAATGAGGGCTGATTGTCATTGCCCACAGCAGGGGCAGGGGCCAGGGCAGAGGCACCAGCACTGGGGCTCAGCATCAGCACTGATGGGGCCTGGGGAAGCTTCTTGTTCCCCACTTGGTGGCTTTGCTCCCATCCAGGGCTCAGACCCTCTGTCCCAGCTCCTCCATCCCTAAGCTGGGTGTTGAACATCACAGCCATGGCACCGCATCCCCCCTGCCCGCTGCCTGCGTGGCCCAAGTGCAGAAGCAGCTGCGAGGACAGAGACTGAAGCTGCTTTAACCCTCCCCTCCGGGGCTCCCTCCCGCAGGCAGGACTCAGTGCTGTGGGTGCACAGCATGTCCCTGGGGCAGGAACAAACGGATCCGGACAGTAGAGCCCCAGCTCCAACCCCGGCTGTGAGCACCATCTGCCCTGAGCATCCTGCTCCAGCATCCCTGAGCGCCAGGACACAGCTCTGCTCCTCCCCTCTCTGCCATGGAGTCAGGGAATGGTTTGGGTTGAAGGGACCTTCAGGCTCATCCAGTCGCAACCCCCTAAGGTCCCATCTCAATCTCCCTTCTTTCAGTTTAAAGCCAATGATTTCATGTGTCCCAGATATTTATGGGGCACAGCCCAAAGCAAGCAGGGCCCACAGCAGTCCTCTGCATTAGGTCCTGGAGCCACCAACACACCTGAGCCCAGAAAGGCTCAGACAGGGCTCAATGCAGAGTCCATATACAAATCAGCCCCCCCTGAGCACAGGCAGTTGTACAGGAGGACAGATACAACAGAACCATGTGCCAGGCACTGAATCTCTTCTGGAACAGGACAAAATGTACCTCAGCTTGAAAGGGTTTTGCAAGGCAAAACACAGCGGCCATCAAAGCACATCCTTTCCAGCTTAGCAGTGATCCTTAAGAGACACTCACAGCACTCCTGCACCTCCCACCCTCAGCATCCTTCCCTGAGGAATGCTGCAGCATTACATGAACACTCATCACTGACCCACAGGAGATTGAGTTACACTCATTTGTCCTGGTGGCAGAAGCACTTGGCCTGTTCTGGCCATGTCACCTCCTGGTGAAAGCCCATCTCCTACTAAAAGCCATTCCTGGCCCCTCATGCCCACAGCCCTGCTGGAGTCACCTCCGAAGGATGCTGCTCTGCACCCATAACCGGAGCTGTGGGCGCTGGACCAGGCAGCATCTCCTCTCCCAGAGGCCCAGAACCTCTGTTGCTCTTTACTCTGCTTCCATGATAATGGATCCCTCCCAGGCCCAGAGGCTCCAGAGGAAAGGGCTAATGCAGGCGGTTTTGAGCGAGCCCATGGCCTCCCTTGCTACTGGAAGTATTAATGGCAGCATCCATTAGCAGGGATGACAGATCCCCTTTCAGTACAACAGAAAGCTCTTGAGTGACTGTCAAAATAGCCCATGAAGAAGGAAAGAACAAGTTCCCATGGGCCCTCTTCTAATTAAGGGGGAGAGTGGGTCTAAATATGAGCTACAAGGCACACAACCACGCTGCGGAGAAGCTGAGGGTCGGGTGCCGGATCCAGGGCCCAGGGTCATGGCGTTAAGGTGCCTCCGGGGTCCCAGCACATCCCAGGTGTCACCTCACGGTGTCAGGCCCTCGAGCACTATTTGACCATGGCACTTAGGTGCTAAGACAATGAGGGATGCGGCAAACAGGATCCGAGAGGATGATTTCATCCACTCTCCAATTGCGAACTAACGCAGTGTCAGCACTCGTAGGAACCACTGCTCCTCTCTCCTGTGTTCCCTGGGCCTGGAGCTCTCCCTGCCTATCGCATTCCCAAAGCTCTTACAGAGGAGCTCAAGCTGGGCTGAGCGGAACAATGAGCAGCAGCAGCAAAGCCGCAGCCAGGCAGCACCTTCATGGGCACAGGGTGAGGACTCAGCCTCAGAGAAGGCACTGGCAATGATGGAAGAAGACTTTTAGTGGCCACTGGGTACAGGCACAGCTTTGGTGCTCTCGGCCTTTCCCAGCACTGAAACCAAAGTGCAGACACTTGGAGTAGTGAACTCATGAATCAGTGCAGGGTGAGCCCACAGCACAGCGCTGCCTGCAAAACAGAGCCGGCTAAAAGCTGGTCCTTGTCCCAAAGCGCTTACGACAGGAGCACAAGACACGCGAGAGAGGAGCAGGCAGAGGGTGACGGCAGGGAACAATGAGGCAGTGTTTGCTGAAAGGCCGTGGGTTCAGGACACCATTCGGGGTATGATTCTCGTTGACATCAAGTGATTTCATGTGCCTGAGTCACTTCAGGGCTGCGGCACATGTAACCCACCTCCGTCGTGGCAGGGTCCCTCTTGCTGGCCACGCAGCACAACGAAGCACCAGGCCCATTTAGGGGGCTGTCAGATATGGGTTTAAGCAGGGAAGGAGCAGCTGAGGGTGGGCAGGATGCTTTAAGGTCCCCTCTTCCCAAACCAGGCTGGGATTCTATGAACATCTTCCCTACTGAGTGGGCACAGAGGGTTTTCCCACCCACCCGGGCCCCCCGCAGCAGGATGTGAAGCAAACACGGGGTATCGCTGTTTGCTCAGGTGCATCTCGAGGGCTGCTATTAATGAGCAGGACACTGGGGGGGGGTTAAGCAGCCGTGCGCAGGGGGCTGCATCCCACAAGATAAGGAGCTAATCCCTGCTCGCGCTGCCTGCACGGGCAGATGGGCAGGCAGAGGAGTGGAAGCGGCACCAGCTGGAGCAGAGGGAGAAGCTGTGCTCACAGCCCGGCTCGGGCAGCCGGGGTCCATGCGCTGGGAACGCGGGGCTGTGCCTCGTGCTTCATCTCCATAACGAAAACAGAGGGGGAAAGCCCGATCCCGACGTCCCTGCCGGGGTTACGAGGGAAGAGCAGCGTGTGCCGGATGTGGTCCCACGGGGGCTCAGCCCGGAGAGCGCAGGGACAGCTCCATGGGTTTCGTTTGGGGGTTCCTCCTCTTTGAAGCCAGAGGGTTGGGAATCCCTTCTCCACCTACCAACGAGCCCGGGGCACCGCGAGCGCCTCGGCGCTCCCTTTGTTGCCTCTTCACAGGCATTAAACTTAGAAGGGAAGCAGGAAATGCCCCAGCGCTGTGCAGCGGCTTCGCTGGGCAGAGCACATGGCGCTCAGCTGCACCCCAGAGCCCCTCCAGAACGGGGGTGACTCACACAAATGGTCAGCCCCTGCCCAAGGGTCGGAATTCCGGGTGCCTTTTCCCCAGTGAACAGGAACCAAAGATTTCAGTGTGCTTCTGGCTCCGGTTTTACTGAGAGCTGCGGGGAAGGCAGCGCTGTTTGTGGAGGTGGGAAGGACACAGGATAGTGTGGAACAGTTCCCAAGCAGAGCTGTCAGAAAGCGAAAGAGCTCCTTCAACCCCCTCGGTGTTCCTTTGGATGTTTGGCCCTATGTGACTCACCCTGGGCCTGTGGCCAAAGGGATGAGCAGCTGGATGCTGGGCCCTGGAGCCGATGGATGCTGGGCCCTGGAGCTGATGGATGCTGGGCCCTGGAGCCGATGGATGCTGGGCCCTGGAGCCGATGGATGCTGGGCCCTGGAGCCGATGGATGCTGGGCCCTGGAGCTGATGGATGCTGGGCCCTGGAGCCGATGGATGCTGGGCCCTGGAGCCGATGGATGCTGGGCCCTGGAGCCGATGGATGCTGGGCCCTGGAGCTGATGGATGCTGGGCCCTGGAGCCGATGGATGCT
>JASSUY010033046.1:0-82478 GCA_032466535.1 Forpus xanthops
TCTTCTCCAGGCTGAACAGCCCCAACTCTCTCATCCTATCTTCATACGGGAGGTACTCCAGTCCCCTGATCATCCTCGTGCCCTCCTCTGGACTTGTTCCAACAGTTCCATGTCCTTTTTATATTGAGGACACCAGAACTGCACACAATACTCCCAGTGCTGGTTCTGCCAGAACCAGCATCCTTATTAAGAGTGTCTGTCTTGAAAACGCTGCAGGCTTGTATCTCCACCTTCACTGCAGCACTTGGTGCTTCAGTCCTGGGTAGCAGCCTGGCTCAGAACAATGGAAAACGAGGGTATGGATGAAGGAAGCAGTAATAAACATGACAGTGAGCTGTTGAATGCTCCAAGTCAGGAGTGTGCAGTTGTTTTGAGGAATGGTTTGGTGATGCTTATCTAAGTATCTGTATCGTCTGCATTTTTTCTGTATATTTAACAGTTTTCCATGTTCCATACAATGTTAGGAATGTATATAGAAAAGGGATATATATTAAACTAAAACTATCAAGGTGGTGGTAAGAGACACTCCTTCAGGGCACCGAGACATTCAGAGGTGCTTCCTATACTGTGCATATTTAACCCTTAGAATTAAGTTCAGCACATTGGGACCAGCAAATCTACCACTCCTGCTCTTCATGTTATGTCTGGGGCTTGTGTTCAAGCTTAACTCATCTCATGGTCAAATGGTTAAACCACAAACCTGGTGATATTTCATGGGTAAAATTGGCTGTATAGCTTAGTTTGCTTATAACTGACTTTAAAAAGCAAGGAAGTTTGTCCTTTCGTTTCCATTTCCTTTCTTTGCTCATCACTGTATTAAGATACTCTTTCCACTTATTCCTGTCTTCCTTTTCCTCACATAAAGATAACTAATACAGAGATCATCAGGTTTTTATTTTGAATCATTCATTTTTTATGTCAACTGTGATCATTTCTCTATTTTGTTGCATTTTAGGTCATACCCTTAGATATAACACTGGAACTTCAGAAGCAGATAATGTCGGAGTTAGAAATTCTTTACAAGGTATAGAAATTTTCTCATTTTCATTATTCTTCCGTATAATCTTCTAAACAACAAATATTAAACCAAGTTTCTCTCTTTTTCCCTTTCTTTTCCCAGTGTGACTCATCATATATCATAGGATTTTATGGTGCTTTTTTTGTAGAGAACAGAATTTCTCTGTGCACAGAGTTCATGGACGGTGAGTTGTGCATTCAGTGTGCTTTTGGTTGCTAAATCTGTAAATGGGAAACCCATATCAAGATGTGCTTTTCCAGAAGAGAGCAGAATGCAGTGGTATTAGTAATTTGGCAGGTAGTTTCTAGACAGAATAGGTCGGTATTGGGCTTGTGTTACATTCTCCATGGGCTTCTGTGTTTTCCTGAGTGTAACTTCCCTCCTTTTATTGAAAATGTAAATAGAACAGAAATAAATGCTCGCTTAATTTGTGGGTTGATATTTAAGTGTTCCATACAATCTGTCCTCGCTGACAAAACAGCTGTTCCTCACTTTTCCTGTTTTGATAGCCAAACCAGATTTTCTTTTAAGGAAATCTATTAACCCAATGTCCTGTGTGTTTTCAATGGAAATCGTCTCTTAATTGCAAGGCAAGGAGTGATTTTCTAACACAGCTGTTTAGCAGTGTGGCACCAAGCTCCTTTTGGAATGTACTCCTGTTTCTCCCAATGTGAGTCTTCAGACCAAGAGTATGCCCTTCTCCACCATCTGATGCTATGGTCATTGGGGAGATGTAGTAATGCTTTACTTTGAAATCTTTGTGCTGTGTGGAATTCTTGGGGAAAAGGCAGGGAAAGCATCGTGATTGCAGCAATTTATAATCATTGCTGCCCTCTGTGTATCAGCTCTGAGAGCGTGTCTCATGGCAGCTGCAGTCCCCTTGTGTCTCCTCAGCAACAGCCCTCTTCACAGCATTCAACTCTTAACATTGCGTTGTTGTTAGGAGCAATAGCCTGTTATTCACTCTAGGATTTTCTTATGAGCCAGCATTTTATGCCTTTGCCAGGTCTTTCACAAAGGTTCAGTTAAGCTGGATATAAAGTAGTAAGAATCTCACAAATAATTTTCTGGGGAGAGAAGGCTTTATGGCAGGAAAAATTTCTGAAGCCAAATGTGTATCATTAAGCATCATTGAGTAGCTTCTTTCTTTCTGATATGGCCACAGATAAAAAACCTGTAGGGCTTTATGGTGCATTCTGTTTTCTCCCTGTTAAAATGGTCTGTTACTGTTTTTATTTCTCCCTTTTTACCTTTACTACCTCTGTCCCAGGCATCACTGAGCCCTGTTTCCAAGTAGGAATATTCTCTCAGGTTTTCCATATTTTGATGGAAAATACTACACTTATTCAGCATCCTAGAAGCTCAGTTTCTTGCTGTTCTCCTGCTGTGTGTCTTAGCCATTTCTCTGCTCTGTTCCTGCAGTCGCCTCAGATTTGCAAGCCTGTGTTAAGCAGGAGTAGTCCTATGCAGTAAGGAAACATCTGCTCATGCCAAAAACATGCATCTGCCTAGAGTGTGTATGCCCCTACTAATTCAGAGATGTTTAAAATGATGGACATAAATGTTTGCAGTTCTGAATTCTTGTTTGAAAATATTGAAGCCTTTAGGGTATGCATCCCTCATGGTGTTGCACAACGATGGTGTTTACTGGCCATGCACTAATTACTTGGAATTATACTGGAGATGACCTCTGGTCTGCCTCATGTTGTGCACTCCTTCTGGCAGAAAGCAACAGCAATCATTTAAAGGAAGAACAAAATGCAAATAAAGGGACCTTGCCATTTTTTTTTACCCAAGCCCTCTAATTTTGATGCATAAGAATACAGGTAAAGAGAAGAAAAAAAACTCTTATCCTGCAGATGAGCAGCTTTAACCCTGACAAATATTTAGCTCTTTGGACTGTCTTAGGCCAGTTTATAAGATTTCCTCAATCCCAGGGCTCTGCCCAGTTGTATCCCAACCTTTACTTTTGATGCATAAGAATACAGGTAAAGAGTTTTCTTTATTGCTGGACATTGGTCTCACTCTTTTCCCAATGGTGTCATCAGTAAAATCTAGGTGCTGAGAACAGAGTTAGATCAGTGCTGAGAGCTCTGAGAACCTCAAGCTTTGACTAAGACAACCTGCTCTTGCAAGCTAATGGTAATGCACTCTGCCTGTAATTTACTTGTCCTTTGCTTTATTTATTTGCCAGTCTATTTGGGTATTTTTAATTCTCAATTCTAATTTTACTTTCTTGCCCAAGAATTTCACCCCAGGGACATTTTGAACACTGGTTTGGCTGTGAATCTCCTTTGCAGAACATAAGGGAAAAACCTCTGGACTCTGAAGTCCACTGTTGCTTTTGGGATGACTTTTTTATTCCTGAGAAGTTTCTCCAAGCATATTGGGTTTGAGTTCTCCAACTTCGATATTTTGTCTTGTGATTGGGATGTTTTCTAAGAGTTTGAATGTTAATGCTGCAAGCAACAATAAGTAATGTGGGTGAAAAGACCCCCAAGTACTGTTCCATTTGTTTATTCAGAGTTTGGTAGATTTTTAAGGTCAGTTATTTCTGACACAGTTATTGTTATATCATTGATGGTGTTTTTATTAATAACCAAGGCCTAGAAACCCCTTGTGGCTTCAAATCTGGGGCAGTATTTCATTTTGTATTATCTAAGCACATTTTGTTTGTCCCTGCAGGGGGTTCTTTGGATGTTTATAGAAAAATTCCAGAGCATGTACTTGGAAGAATAGCAGTAGCTGTAAGTACTTCTTTCTTTATGTCTTTTGGGTTTTGATTGTGCATGTAGCTCAATGATTTGAGTGCACATGTGCCCCCTCGGGACACCAAGTCATGTCCAGAATCCATGTCCTTGTTGCGAAAGGGAAGGTCCTTCCGAACCCTCAGGTGTGCACAAGGACACTAGGGTTAAGGAAGCTTTCCTTTAGAATTACGAACGCGTGAGTTGCCAGAGGCTGAAGAAATGTGATAAATTAAATGGGATAAGGAAGGAAGTTGTAAATGTGCTGGAGATCTGTGTGGTCTATTTCTTCACATCAAACCTTGTAGGATGGAGCAGTCCCCTTGATCGCCTTTATCGAGCCTTACAGTCCTTCTGCACTATATGGCTCCTTTAAAAAAATGATTTAGAAGCCCTGTCTTAGCCTTTAAGGTTCATCTGCTGCTTCTTGTGTGTAATTTCCATTCTAACTGCCCTTCTTCTGTACAAAGTTAACTCAATTAGGTTTGCTTCCCAGGCTGAAACATGAAGTCAGTTCGTAGTACCAAAACACAATGGCAGTACCCATTTTCTCTCTTCCCTTGTGGCAGATGTACTCTTGAAGGCAGGTAAGGAGGAGGCTGCAGTTTTTATTTGGCACAAGCCAGGCCTGCCCAAGGCTGCCTGAGAACAGACTGCTCTCACTCCAGTGCTGGGACCCTTCACACCTGAGCAGTAGTGGTTGAGGAGCTGATAGTGATTTTGGGGGGGTGATGAGCAAGGAGACGGTCTGTGAGTTAGGAAAAGCCATCAATCCCCAATATCTGCTCGGTTTGGTAACAAGGCATTGACAGTGGGATCCTTGGAGGACCTGGTAACTCATCACTGTTACAGCAGCATTCGGTGACTGCTCTGCTAGAAATTCACTGGCTGTGATTTGAAAACCAAATTACAGAACAACAGAAAGAAAACCCCCAAAGTTCCATTTTTTGCCAGAGCTGAATAAGGGGTAAATGACCAATATCTTAGTGGATCTCCCCAGGGAGGGAGATACTGCCAAACAATTGCTAAATATAAGGAATACTTTGATAACTTAAGCAGTTTAAAGCATAACAAAGTTATTCTATCATGTGCCATTTAATTAAGTGCTGGGCTTTCACATTCATTATACATCAAGCTGACAATTTAAATCCTTTAATCCAACACAGGCAGCTATTTAGTCTCTGTTCATTGTAATTCACAGCTCTACTTTCCTCTTAATTTGTGTGGCCTGCCCAGGGTGATGAGCATCCTTCTCTGATGCTGTTTCCTCTAAGTAGCTTCAAATCTGCTCATTATATAGCCTAGCAGTTTCTTATGGAATTTGAATGCTTTTCACCTTTAGTTCAGAGTAAAAGCTTTTCATCTCTTCTCCCCTATGAAGCAATGAACAGTGTCCTCATCTTCCTGAGTAGTGTGTGTAGAGCGTAATAATACAAGGATGGGCCTCAAAGAATTTCTTTAGCTGTTTATTCCTTCTCCTTTTCCTTATTTGACTTCATGTTATGTATTTAATACATCCACAATAATTTACCTAATCATTTCCTTTACTTTTGTCTCTCCCCCATCCTCCCCAGCTCCTTGGCTTGATACTCTGCTGATGTTCTCTTCCAATTATTCACTTGTCCATAATGGTGGTGCTTCAGCCCCACCTTTTATGTCCTGATATATATATTTTTTGTTCACCTGCAGGGTCATCTCTCTGTGAATCTGTTAGTTAGTGAGCATGACTCCCTGACATGGACAGTGAGCTCATACTTAACAACTTCTAGTTATTTTATTTGCTGCTTTAGCAGCCTGGACTGTGCCCACCGCAGTGCAGGGGGTCAGTAAAGAGGTGAACAAAGGAGCAGGAGCCTTCAGAGAAGGAACTTGGCCCTTTCTCCTGCTTCTCTGTAACAGAAGGTGTGCGCTGAGGCTGAACGGGCACTGGCAGTGTCTCCTGCTCTGGTGCTGCTTTTTTGCTCAGTTGGCATAGTAGACTTGTTGGAAGGAGGCAGTGCAAGCCTTTGTTCTCTCTAGAATTTATCGGTGGCAGCAGGAATGGCTCCTTTAAGTCTTCATGACCCTGCATCTTGGGGTCTGATGTTTCAGCAGAGCCCAGCAGCCCGTTCTGTGGTTTGGGCACCTTTTTGCCAAGTCCACAGACACCATAATCCCCACCCTGGACAGCTTGGGAAGATTACCCAAAGCCTGGAGGATTTCTGTTCGTGTACCGAGGAGAAGGAGGATATCAAACGAAGCTGGAGCTCACGTGGATGGATTCTGTACACAAAACCTGGAGCTTCTGGGGTCTCTTGTTTCCCCATTTTTCGTATGTTCTCTTTCTCCCTTCTTTGTGCCATGTACACAGTCATTTGTCTTTTATTCTCCTGAGACATGTACAATGCATTGGTCTATTGAAGCTGTTTAATAATATGTGTGACCTGCACATCTGTTAATTGGAATATCCCTTTGTTGTATTTGAAGAAGTTTTTAAGAGAAGCCATTTCCAGAGGAAAATGATGCCAGCACATGTAGACATTTAGCAGCATCCCAGCACTCCTTTCCCTCTGACTTGATCATTTTCTTGCTTCCTTTCTTGTTCTATGAATTTGCCATGAAAAGTGGTGGTCTGACAACCCTTAAAAACAATAATGAGCTGTAAGGTCCCTTCCAGACCAGACCAGTCTAGGATGCTGTGATTCAGGAGCAGGATAAAATAGCAAGTCTGCTGAGACTTGGGCCCCCAAGAAACTGGAGGGATCTCTGACTTCATCATAAAATTCACCCTGGCTGCCTATATGAGGCAGTATCAACGAGAATGAAGGCTGAGTGGAGACCTCATAGCAGCCTTCCAGTATCTGAAGGGGGCCTGTAGGGATGCTGAGAAGGGACTCTTCATGAGGGACTGTAGTGACAGGACAAGGGTAACGGATTCAAACTTAAACAGGGGAAGTTTAGATTGGATCTGAGGAAGAAGTTCTTTGCTGTAAGGGTGGTGAGGCTCTGGAATGGGTTGCCCAGGGAAGTTGTGAATGCTCCATCGCTGGCGGTCTTCAAGGCTGGGTTGGACAGAGCCTTGGGTGACATGGTTTAGTGTGAGGTGTCCCTCCCCCTGGCAGGGGGTTGGAACTGGATGATCTTAAGGTCCTTTCCAAGCCTGACTGTTCTATGATTCTATGATCTCTCTTCTTCCTTGTGTACTTTATTTATGTGAAGTGCTGTGGTGCAGTTTTCCAAAGGAAAAGTGTATCTTGGGAAACCCAAAGTGATGTGGCTGCTCCTGCTTTCATACTGATGCGTACTTATTTGGGTCTGCCGATGTAAAATGTTTTCTACCTTTGCTTGCCACTTCACACATTTATTTTCACTTCAATTTCTGAAGCAGTGACATTGTGCACTGTATTTTGAGTGCTAATGTTGATTGAAGTTCTCCCTGAAAGGATGTGCACTTGAACTGTCAAGAGAGTGAGTGATTGACAGCAGGTAGAAGTACTTTTTGTGTCAAGGCTTTGTCAAGCCATTGTTGTGAAACCTACTTTACTGAATACCAATAATTCCTGCTAGATGTTCAACCAAAAGATACTCTCTTCCAGCACCATTTTAGAATAATATTTAATACTTGAGAGTCCTTTCCTAATAGGCAAATGTAAGGTAAGTGAGGAACGGTGCTTTGCTGTAGGTTAGTCCATCTGGGGGGCTCCTGTTCTCATCTTTGCAGCCCAGAATAAAGGGGAAAACTCTTTTCATTCCTTTGCACACCGATGCTGAGAGAACCGGAATGTGAGAGTTTAATGCCATGTCTTTCATAACTGTTTATCCAGCACATGTTCTGTAATAAAGATGTTTAATAGCTCACAACTGTTGACTTTTTCCCCTCATAGGAAACTTTTCTTTTTTCTATGAATACATGCTTTAAATTACATTATTTCAAATCTTTAAAACCATGATGAAATAGTCCAAATAGGTGTTCAGTAATCAGAGCAGCTTAACTGTCATCAGAATCGCTTTCACCAATGAGGAAGCCTGAAATGTTGCACCTCCTTTCTTTGTGTATAAATACTTTTCAGGTTTCCCTTTTTCTTGTGACAAAATGCTGTGGAAGTGCAATTCCCCTCTTTTCCCTTTTGAAAGGCCAGCATGAACAGGGCCACACCACTGGCTCTGCAGAAATTGTCTAAGGCCTTTTGTTACCGGGAGTTACCATCTGAGACCACAAAATGGATGTGAAGTGTGATTTAAGCGCTGAGGAATTGCCACCTAGAGCAGTTACTGAGGATCCAGAATCATAATTTGCTTTACAAAAGAGATTGTGATTCCACTGACATTGGTTTTGGCTACAGAGTAAGTTATAAAAGGAGTTTCTAATCCATAGGAAAGCTGTAAATCCTTATGCTCCCTGTTTTCATGCTGTATAATATTTTTAGCCCTTCTGCTTGATCACTGTAACAGAAGTAATTTCATTGCAGTCTACTTGGACAATGAAACGAATGCAGTTGTTTTGAATGAAAGACTCCTACAACTTCACAGCTGTCGGGAATGCTTTATTGTTCTGGAGATGCACAAAGTGTCAGGGAAGTGAATGAAATGTCATCTCAGAGATGGGAACTTCATAAGAAAGATTTGCTCTGTTAAAAACCGCTGGCTGAGAGCAGGGATGGACCAGGTGAAAAGGAGCAGGAGGAGAAATGCATTTGTTAAATCTTGCTCTCTGGGCTTGTAGTAAATGTAGGGGAAAATCAGAGTGTTAAAAATGCAAGAGTATTGGTGGTTAATTACTTACAGAAACAGAACCTGCAGAGAACGATGACTTGTAATACCCAACTGCTGTCTTAGGGAGTGGACTGATGAGCTTGTTTGATTGTTGTAATCGTATCGTACATAGAAAATAGAGTGGCAGTTGGATACAGTGATAGAATCCCAGGCTGGTTTGTGTTGGAAGGGACCTTAAAGCTCATCCAGTTCCAGTCCCCTGCCACAGGCAGGGACACCTTCCATACTTCCTGCCCCTGACTCCATACTTCATTGGAATTCGGGTCTTTAGTGACTCGTGCCAGCTGAGATGTGCAGTATTTCTTACCAGGAATCTTTAATATGTGTCTCTTTTTCTTTTTGATTCAGGTTGTGAAAGGCCTTACCTATTTATGGAGTCTAAAGATTCTGCACAGGGGTGAGTAACAGATGTTTTCTAGTTTCCAAGGAAATACCATATTATTTCATATTAACAACGCTGCTGTGGACGCAGTAGATCTTATAAACATCTGCTTTGATTCCAGTGGAGTAGTGCAGAATGAATCTTGCTCATTAGCCTTGAATGTTTTTCTGATAAAATATTTTTACTGCTGTTCTCTTTTATTACCCTCCCTGTTCCCCTGCAAAGAAAAAGACTGAAGAAAGGAACCAGTTTTATGGAGATGGAGATGCTCAGTGTTACAGGCAGGTGCCCAGTGGCAAAATGAGCGAGGCAAATCAGGTGCTTGCCTGGGGCTAAAAATAGAAGATGGATGATGAGTTTTCTTATGTACCTCAGAAACCTCACGTGAGAGCCACGGGCATTGCGAGAGTCTCTAAAATCATGGCCCGCTGTCCTCTGGTATGGTCATGAGCAGTTAAAGAACCTTTAAGCCTGCTTGCACACAAGGCATTTTATTTTGGGGTTTTGCTGTTTGTTCTCCTTCCTGAAGCTCATCTGTGCATTTTTAAACTTCTCATTTAGTTCTTGCTTTTAAGTGTTTTATTTTGTTAAGAATATATCTGTTGTGGAAAGTTAATTTGGATATATTAGAACTTTCAAAATCAGCGCCGATTCTACAACAGTGGAAAATGCTGTTTAAAGAACAAAGAAGCTCTTCACCCTTCACCACCCCCACCCCAAAAAACACCCGAAAACTCATTACATTTATTATGTGTCTAAAGTGTCTGAAAGTAACTGCTCTGGTTCCTAATGTTGCTAACAATACTGTTTAATTTAACCCATCTGCTCACTCAGCCCGAGTGCGCAGTTGGAGCTTGCAGTAACCGACATCATTTGGGATTGAAAGAGAAGGGTAAAGTAGAGAGTCACATAGAAAATCTGAAGTTGCAAACCAAGTAGGTAAAGAGCATTTCTTGTGAGGTGACTGGTTTTGGAGTGGGTGAGAGGTAGGTGCAAGGCTGAGCAAGGTGATGAGCAATGCCTGGGTTGTGTGCCCAGTGTCCTGGTGTCATCAGTGCAAGGAGTTGGACACCTCTGGAGTGTCATCCAGAAATCTATGCTCTGAGTGATAAGAACAAGCTGATGGGAAACACTAATTATGGTATGGATTGAGGTCCTGCCCTTGCTTAGACCTCAGACTGTCCTCAGGCTTTTGTGGAGAGTTTGAGTGAAGGAGGAGATTGATCCTTCCTTTGTACAGTGCCCCAGCCTGCAGCTGTGCAACAGGATGTTGGCTTTGATTCCTCCTCAGTTTCACAGCATCTCCTTCTTGGGAGATTCATTGTGATGTAAGAGAGAGCATAGGCTCTCTCCCAGACGGTAGAAAAAGGCCTGTGGCCAAAAGAGTGAGTAGAGATCAAGTAAGGTACTGGCTTTGTTACCTCCGATTAGAGGCTCAGTGAAACACTAAGGCTGCTGGTGTATTTGACCCTTGGCTGTTGCTGGATTAAAAGAACAGAAATAACCCCAAATCCATGACCAGCTCAGTGCAGGCACAGGTTGCCAAGGAGGCTTCATTTCTGATGATGGTTTCAACATCTCACCTACTAGCCTGGATGTTGCCAGATGCAGATTTAGTAGCTCCATCCACTTGCAGCAAGAGGATGAACGGTCTAGATGCCAGAGCTGCTACAGCAATTGTCAGAGTAAATGACAAGGTAGATGGAACATCCAATGCTGGATATTACTGCACAGTCTTTGCCACATTTTTATGACACCCGAAGAGAAAAAAGGCACATTTGAATCTTATTTTTCATTTTCTCATTTAAGATTCTGGTCACCTCCTCAATGTGATTTGGAGAGAGCATTGTGGGCAAGCATAAGTACTATGACTGCAACATTTCATTGTTTGTTCTGCTGTAAATTTAGAACCTGGATCTGTCTTTTGCCTTGCCAGTAAAACAAAATTCCCCCCTTTTATATGGGTTTCATTGCCTTGATTGAAGAGCAGCTCTGCGTTTTTGATGAATTATGTATGGTCCTTGGCGTGGCCTAAAGAAAAGCACAGAACTGATTTTTCATCACACTTCAGATGTTTCTGGCCTTGGTCTGTTGCTGGAATGACCAAGGTGAGAACAGCACTGCAAAGTACCATGGAGGGGATAAGTAGAATTCCAGGTTCAGTAGAGTTTTGTCAAGGTTTTCAGTCTCGGTATGTGTTTTGAGGACATAGATAATGTGTGTGTACAAAGTAATACCATGGCAGGAAAATGCCTGTTTCTCAGAGTAGTCTCTGGCTACTGGTTTTAATGCATCAGAGGTAAAAGAAAGACAGTTGAGCCCTGACTTCCTTGCTGTCACATGTAGAAGATCGTGCAGGAAGCTCACATAGGCTTAAGGAGTCAAGAACTTCCACCGTGGCATAAGGAAGGCGGAGAAGCTGTGTAAGGCAGCGCAGCAAAGACAGTTTGTGACTTGAGTGTGGATTAAAGCAAAGGAAACAAACAATGAGCAAGTCTTTTATTGCAGATCAGACATTTCAGCAAATATTACAGCTTAACTTCAAAACAAACCTTGCAACTAATGAGGTGATAGCCGTGCATATTAATAAACCCAACGCTGTAGTCTTAGTCATCACACCCACATCAAACATAAACATAAGATTAACACCTACACCACTTCTTTGGAAGATGTGAGAATGTCCCAATGATAAGTGTGCTCTTTTCCCCAGAGGATAAGAAGTAGAAATGGAAGGGTAATGAGAAATTAACTTAGATTTAAAACAGAATTAGCAATTAAACAAGTCTAATCATGTACAAAGTCAAAGTTTGTATAAAGACAAACCAAAATCTGTTAAGTTCAAGAATAAGTATAGACCGTATGCATTTTATCTGCTATGTTTTTTTCTCTTCACACCTCTTTATTAAAGGAAATGCATGAAATCAATGTTACCCACTTGTGTTTAATTGTGCTCATCTGTATTTGTATGTGTGTTGGGGGCTGGTATGTATTTGTACTGGTTTGGGCCCCATGGTTTCTGAGCAGGTTTTAGGTCTGTCAGAGTTTTGGAGGTCACTTCTCATTTGTGACATGTGAGACTGAGCAGAGTTGATGATCCCAAGATGTTCCCAGGCTGTTGGTGGCTGGGAGAAGGAGAAGGGAGGTTTGTGCATCACTCAGACCACCTCTGAGTTATACCCTGGGTTATTCCCATAGAAGGATATTCAAATCTTCTGTTTTGACAAGCTACTGGAGCTGAGGAGTGGCAGTTGGTAGAGCCGGGTACTACTGCAAGAGGGACAGGGAATCTTCCCATCTTAGTTTGCTGAGGATTTCACCAGAGGTGCCCAGAGCAGTGGATTTGACTTTTCAGCCACCCTCTTTTTAATTTTATGAGAGAAAATTGTTAGTGCAGAATGTAATGAAGCACGAACAAAAACATACTAGGGCATGTATATATATACCTCTGCCTACTTACATGTGCAGCTGAGCACATACATGCACACTCATGGACCACTTAAGCTTATTTACAACAAAATACTCCTGGCCTCTCCAACAGGCATGCTGAGGAAGTCATTATGGCAAGGAAATACTGTCATTTTTCCAGCAGCTTCTCTTTAACAGCAGTGTTCTGCGAGCTGTCTGCAGGTAGAACCGTGCTTTTGTATCTCCTCTTCCTTGAACTTGGTGTGCTGTGGTTTTATGTGTTTAAAAGCCAGGAAAAGTCAAGAGACAGCTTTTAGAAATACATTGTTTTCTTGGGTTTTTTTCTTCACAATCACTAATCCTTTTGCTTTCAATAAAGCAAGATGAAATGTTTGGTGTTCACAAGCTGAACTCGTGACAGTTCTGTTCACTGGTAGGCACAAGCTTTGGCGGTCCCATTTCTTTGCAGAGAGGTGAAACTACTTAGGCAGATATATCATAAAGAGGACTTGTTCCTCCTCTATAATGATGCTTCGTGGAAGTCATTTGTATTAAGCAAGCACTGGTAATGGGAGCATAATGACCCCTTTTGGCTCTTGTTTAAATTCTTTCACTTCTAAACAGTAATATTAATCACAAGCAGATGGTGCAGAACATTATTTATGCACATTTGTTTTCCAAAACCAAAAATAAATGTTTAACCCATTAACTGAAGCTGTTCATGAGACAAAGAGGCTAATTTACTGATTGGGTGATTTTTCTCCCCACTTTCAATGTGAGAATTTTTGTGAAGTGACATCTTCCTTGAGGATTGTCACTTCTCTTTCTTCTTGGGGAAACCAATGCAACCCTTGGAATTCATAACGAATATTTGCTTAAATCCCCAGTTTCTGGTGCTAGTTGAATTCTGCTGCAAGGACAGGTAGTGTTTTTGTTACAGCAGTGCATATTTGGCTACAGCTTGCTCAGTGATGGCCCCAGCCTGCACATGCTGCCCTTTCTTCGTGGGCTTCTCTGCCTTCATGAACTGAGGCTTCCCTTCCTTCGTGGGCTGACCATCGATTACTTTTTTCTGTCAGGAGTTTCTCCTTTTGTTACAGTTTTATTTGTGGAAGGATTTGAGGATCAAGCAATGCTCATTGAATGACAGATGTTCTTTTTAATTATATTGGCTTACTGTCCTTTCCTAGGGAAGGGAAGTTGGGAGATCCTCAGTGACACAAGGTGGTGGCTGGACGCATTGGTTCTAACTTGGTAGGAGTTGGCAGCCCTGGTGGAACAGGGGACAAACATTACATGTTGGTTTCCTCCAGTGAGTTGTGTTAAGGGAATAAGGGCTTGTGGGCTGCCCTTGGAGCAGATAGTCATATAATGGTTTGGGTTGGAAGGAGCTTAAAGCTCATCCAGTTCCAATCCCCTGCCATGGGATGACATACTGAGTCTGTTGATGCTGTAACATGATGGAAACACTCATGACTGATTGTTCTTTTGGCTTTGGAGGGAAATTGCACTATCAATACCTACCTTAAAATGTACAGAATTCCTTAAGCTGCATAGTGTACTGTTGATGCTACCCTTTTTTAAACTGGATTTTTTCCCTCATATATAGGAAAGCATTTAATCAGCTTGTTAATTGAGGTTATACGTTTCTACATTACAGAGACAAATTAAGCAAGCTACTGTGGTACCAGGAAACATCTGCTAAACAAAGGCAAACTTAATGATAAACAAAATTAGGTTCTTTTCTAGTTGAGTTTCATCCATCTGCACCCAACTAGTGTTCACTTTTAAAGAAGGCAGAGATACAAGCTATTGCTTTTAATCCGTTTTGACAGAAGAGAGCAGTGATTAGGCAAAGCCACTGTGCTCTAATCTTCCCAAGTTTAAGCCAGGCCATAACGTGCACATGGCACTTTCCAACTGGCATCACTGGCACAGAAAAGATGCTCAGTGTTTCCTGCACTGCCATTGAGTTTATTCACACATCGATTTTAGAGTATGCAACAGAAGTAAACCAACTTCTGGCGTCAGAGGGGATCGGCGTTAAGTTCTTATATGGCTTTACGATGTACATAAATGTTTTATTTGCTGGAGCAGGATTAACAATCATTAGTAATCATTTTAAGGCATTGTTCCAAATCCATGTGATCGGAGCTGTATTATGCAGTAGCAGCCATGGAGGTAGAAGCCAGTAGCTCTAAAGAATGATGTGCCCAAGAGCAGAGCTGCCTTCTGTGTTCTTGCAGCTCAGATGTGCTTATATGCTTGCTGGTTTGCCTGTGGTCCTCTATACAGGTGTTTGTGGGGGACACTCTGTGTTTGTGATTTTCGTAGAATATTAAATTCTGCTCTTGTCAGCACATGGAATTAGGTGAGAGCTGTTGGAGAAGAGGGAGGCAGGGTTAATTGCAGGAATAAAATGCGAAGTCACAAGGCTGGGATGAATGGGAAAAGGTCAGCCCAGCTATCCCTTGGTGCAGAAACAGGTTTCAGTCTCTGCACTGCTGCTTTTGGCTTGTTCCTAAATTACCCAATAACACTTTGTTCCCTTTCAGCCATTTCCACTTCATACCATCAGCCACAGATCCTTTTTTGCAGACCTGCTCCAGCCTGCGCTTCAGGCAGTTGTGTAATCCTATATTTATGCAGTTGATTAATCCCTGTCTAAACACAGTGTTGCCATTTGTCCCTATTGCATTTCATGTAACGTTTATGCTCTGGTTTTTCCTGTTTGCGAGTAACACTTTGAATTCTAGGTCCTATTCTCCAGCACGCTTTCTGTCCCCTCCAGATTGGTGTGACCTGCAGATTTAGTAGCATGGATTATTAGTATTTGAGATACGATGTCCGTGCTACCAACTGCTGCAAACCAGTGGCTGCATTTGAAATATATCTGAACTATTTCCAGTTCAAATCCATCACGCTGATATTGGTAACGATCCCTGTGTACATGATGCCATAATCTGGAGAATACACTCTTTTTCCCCAACAGATGTGAAGCCATCTAATATGCTGGTGAACACACGAGGCCAGGTGAAGCTGTGTGACTTTGGGGTCAGCACACAGGTAATTCCCCCCTTTCAGATATGTGCCTGCTGTCCTCCTGATGTCAAAAATCACCTGGCTGCCAGACAAACAGCCCCACAGCAAGCTCCCCTCTGCTGGGAGAGCCCTATTCATTTTTAATCTCTGGGTGACTTTTCTTCATCTGAATATGATTGTTCATTGTTTAATGACAGTAAAAACTGCTGATATTGTAATTACTACTTACGAATAGCAAACTTCATTGATATGCAGCTTTGATCTGAAAGCGTTTTGGCCAGACAAAAGGGAGGGCAGAACGAGAGACGTGTCTGGGGAGCCCAACTGGCCCACAATAAAAATTAATATTGGGAGTAACAATAGTGGTGGGCTTCTACACTGTGCAGCACCAATTTTAATTAATTTCCATTTTGGGCCTCCCTGGAGAACTTCTCTGATAGTGACCCATGAGCTTGTTGTGATGTTGATTTGAATTTCAGCACCTTTACTCTCAGCCAAACACGAGGACCAAAGAGAAGGTCAGCCTTGTATTATAAGTTGTCAGAGTCTGTTGTCCCTCCAGCGTATTTAGTGCTCGTTGCATTCAAGTGATGAATGTGGCTTTATTCACATCTTGAGCCAGCTGACTGAAAAATGAGCGTGTTCAATCCTACTTCAAATTGAGTTTTTATATCAGACTACTTTGGGGTACTAAAGCGATAAGCATCCTGTTTAACAGGATTGTTTAAGGTTATCTGCCATAAACTGTAATGCAGTGCTTGTTTAAATTGGAACTCTCATTCCGAACAAAAGAGAGATTTAATCATTTTTAATGCCTTTGCAGATAAATTTGTTCCCTTTTACATAATTTTTAGTTGATTTATAGGAATGATGATAGTAGGTTAAATGAGGAATAATTGCCCATTTTATTTCCACATTATCTTTATATTGTTCTAACAGACTGTTTTGTCTGATAGCTGGTGAATTCTATAGCCAAGACGTATGTTGGAACAAATGCTTATATGGCGGTAAGTGGATTTATGCAGGAATTACATTTAAATAGAAGTATTTGTTCACAGTCTTGTTCTGTGTAATGCAGGATATGTTCTAAATCAATTCTCAGACTTCATCTCTCCTTATCCCCAGCATAAGCTATGTCTTAATTGTGCACACCACGAAACAAGTCCCTTGTACTGTCTCATAGACCTAACCCCTTCTTACCTGTGCTCCCTACCAGCTTCCTCCTCTGTGACACTGTGCTTCTTGCTTATAGGAAAGAATAACGTTGGGAAGGTGCTTATTTAATGTGTTTCTGGTTGCCTTTAGTGCGTTGTAACAGCTGAGAACAAAGGAGAGTCAGTTAAACATCCAGAAACCAGTTTTCCACAGATATCATAGAATCACAGCATGGTTTGGGTTGGAAGAGACCTTAAAGCCTATCCAGTTCCATCCCCTGCCGTGGGCAGGCACACCTTCCACTAGAGCAGGTTGCTCTAAGCCTCATCCAACCTGGCCTTGAACACTGCGAGCGATGGGGCAGCCACAGCTTCTCTGTTGAGGTGACGAGACTACCTTTGCCTTAGTTCTGTACATTAAAGTGTGAATTCCCATCATGTTTAGACCAAATTAACACATTGCTGCAGATGTCTCACTAGAGGGAAGGCTGCTGCTGTTAGCTAGGACGGGAGGTTTGGGTTTAGCAGTTCCAGCTGACCTGACAACTGGCATGTGGTGTTCGTGTCATGGAGATTAATATGGTGACGAGGGCCAGTCTGAAAGTAAACTACAGAAGTTAGCATTTATTTTCCATTAGATGAATGTGATTAATTTCAGTTCTGCATTTAACAGATGTGATAACTTAAATGCTTCATTTTAGAGCAGTGTATTAACCATTGTCTTTTGTATTTGGCAGTTAAAATTCTTCTAACAAATTATTTATGTCATAATATTAATGAGGAGAAAATCAGTGTTTTGTTTTAAAAAAGAAAGCAACACAGAACAGTTGATACTAGTGTTTTTCAAACCTTGAAAAAGGAGAGAAATCCATGACCTTTAATCGCTTTCAGGTATTTTTTCTTACTTTCTTGTGAGAAGAAAGCAGACCAGGCTGTCCATTTAGTTGCTAAGTGCTTTTCTAGTCAAGGTGTACTCATTATGTAGCTTCTGAAACACTCGTGTCACCATCCTAGAGAGACTTGGTCTGTCCTGTGTCATCGCAGTGTTATGTGCAGAAAAGTACTTGAAGAACATTAAGAGAGGAAAAAAATCTGGTCTTGGGCATTACCACTTTAATAGTAACCTGCTTGTTTGGATGGCTCCCTTTTCTAAAAGAACTGGAATATAATGATTCAGGCAAATAAACAGCTTAAAATTGGTTAACTTCTCCAACTCAGTTGTTACTCTTAGATTGAGCTTATGCAGGTCTGAGAATTAAATTGTATTATGCTTTTAGTGTACAGCTCAAGGTTTACATTAAATAAATGACTGTTTTCCTTGCTGTTTATGGATGAATGTGATGTGTTCACCTGCTGGTGGAAAAAGAGGAACTTAAGCTCAAATATCTTTGCTCTGATTTCTTATGTTAGAGCAGTTTTACTTGTGGAATGAATCACTGGATCTGAGGAAGAAGTTCTTTAGTGTAAGGGTGGTGAGGCACTGGAATGGGTTGCCCAGGGAAGTTGTGAATGCTCTATTGCTGGTGGTGTTCAAGGCCGGGTTGGACATAGCCTTGGGTGGCATGGTTTAGTGGGAGATGTCCCTGCCTATAGCAGGAGGGTTGGAACTTGATGATGTTAAGGTCCTTTCCAACCCCAACTATTCTATGATTCTATGATCAGGTTTATAGGAAGTCCCACTTCAAGTGCTTTACCCACTTGACAGACTGAGAGTCAGTTTGAAACCATTAAAAAAATCGAGGTTTCTGTTGAGAATAAATAAGAAAAAAAAAAAAAAGGCAAAAAACCTTTTTGATAGAGAAATGAAAATTTCCAGCAAAAATGGAATTTTCTATAAAATCAATTTGTCAGCACTCTATATAGACAAAAAATTGTGGATGGAAAAAATAAGCAGTTGTAGACATTTAAAGAGAAAACAGGTTTGAGCGGTATATCCTTGGGATGATCTATGTTGCACGCTTGGCTTTATGCATGTGCTACTCTTATTTTCATCTTATTTTCCATACTCTTAAAGCCACATGAGTAGATTTCTCGTTTAAACACGTGAGTGATTTACTTGCTGCTGTCTTCTGGGAAGACAACATTTCTAACTAGAAGTTGCCATGTAAAGCTTGAGCTGTTATAAAGGGAAGAATAAACCATTTAATATCCCTCAGTGTGAATTAAGCGTCTGATTTGGTGGCTTGGGAAAGACCAGGGTCTCATCTGCACTAGAAGAATTTGCTGTAACAGCATCATCTTACCACAGGTATAAGATTTTTGGGTCAGTGCTCAGCTCAAAATGAGACTCAGTCAAAAAGATTTGTTGTTCCAGTTCCATTCAGAGGTGGATTTTAGGTTGTGGAAGACAATCCTTAAAGACAACGTGGGAAGCACTTTGGTTTTTACTTAACGTTCACGCTGTGATAAAAGCTCTTGACCTGGGATTAGCAGAGCAGAGGAAACATCCGAAAACACATTGGACTGGCAGTAATTTGGGAGTTTGTTTTCTAACAAAGGTCTCTGGATTATTAAAGACTAAAAATACAGCCAGTGCTTTGTAGGTGGTTGGGCTAGACAGGTGCATTAACAGCACAGTGGGGAGAGAAGTCTCATGGAGCCTTTTATTGTTACATTTCATGCTGTACTTGACCTTGGAAATGCTTAAATTGTAGCTTTCAAGTAAAAACTAGCAGTTATATTTTACAGCACTCTGTTTCATGAGGCATTAAACTTGCTATTAATAGTTTTGAGTAAAGTCTTTTCATTTTCTATAGGTCAGAAATGAAAAAATGCATAAAATAAAATTGCTGGCATGTGAGTTCATTGGTTCTTTTGGCTTCAGTAACTTCGCTTTTTAAACCATGGTTACTCCCTAACCCCTTAACTCAACATTAAGAGCCTCTTTTCCAAGTGTACCTTGTGATAGACGTGTGAACCATTGGGCTTTTGCAGCTTGACCTTCTGCTCTGCTGCACCTGTGCAAGCCATGGGCTTTCTGTATTTTGTTGTTGGATAAAATAGCCCAAACACAAATGCCAAGGCCAGCTTTGCAAGGTGTGTAGCTACACATATGAGCATGACCCGGTCCTTTGCTCATGCAGAAGAGGCACAGTAAACCAAGAAGTCATGTTTGAGGAGTGGGTTTGCTCTCTCCCGGGTTAGCTGGTGAGCTTGAAGTTTCCTTGCATTTTCTCAGTTCTTTTTTTTGCCCTGGGCTAGGTTTTGTGGGATATATGATGGTTTTTCTGGGCTCAAACAGATGTTTCTTTCAATCTCTTTGCAGCCTGAGCGCATTTCAGGAGAGCAGTATGGAATTCACTCGGACGTTTGGAGTCTAGGGATTTCCTTCATGGAGGTACGGAAATACCTGTCATTCTCATGTGCATATGGCAGCAGTCATGTTAAATCTAGCATATAAATATTTTCATGTAATACAGATCTTTGTATGCTCTTTTATATGTGCATGCTTTGAACTGTTACTGAACTTCTTGGCTGTATTTAGAATGGATTTGTTCTTACTGCCTTCCAATTAGATATTAGAACCTCTGTACAAACCATTAACAGTCTAATAGAACTCCACATGAGAGTAAGAAGTAGGGTCCGGTCCATGGATGCCTCTGCATCCTTTCAACCCCTGTAGGATTGAAGATGATGGTATTTCTGTATTTCTTCACAGGCTGGGAGAGAGGGGACTATTATTAGGGTTAAAAGGGCATTATGCAGATTCCAGGTTTGGGCTGGTTAATGGCCTTGCAAAATCTTTGTAGAAATATCTGCCCAATGGTATGAGTCCTTCCCTTCGTGATTAAATGGTTTGGATTAGAAAGGACCTTAAAGTTCATCCAGCTCCAACCTCTGCCACTGGCATGGACACCTTCCACTAGAGCAGCTTGCTCCAAGCCCCATCCAACCAGTCTGTGAACACTGCCAGGGATGGAGCAGCCACAGCTTCTCTGGACAAAGGTGCACTTCCCTTTTCTTCTGGTGTAGTATCTGATACATCACAACCTCATTTTGTCATATAGTGATACAGTAATAAATAAGGTGAAGCTGAATATGCCTTTTGGTGAAGTGCAACTCATGTTTTAGCAGACAATTGGATAGGAGTTAGGTAGTCTTGGTGCCGCCCCCCTGTATCTTAGGCAAATTTCACATTTTGTAGCCTAAAAGCTTACAGGGAGTATTGTTACATTTTCAAACAATAAATTCCTTGCTAAATCAGTTTTAACCGCAATGAAAATACTTAATGCTGAATCATTGCATTCAGCTCTTGTAAATCTTTCCCAGTCTGACTGAAGCTAGCTCTGAATTACAACGACATACTTTAACATGTCACAGGGGATGCAGGTCTCTTAATTTGTTTTACTGCAAGTTTTAATGGCTTGTGATGCTGGAGAGCCCTCACAATTTTGGGAGAGATACAGAATGTGCTCATGCACTCTTTAAATTAATCCAGCCAACAAAAGGCTAAATCCAGGTTGTATTACATGATGACTTGACTGTAGTATTGTCCTGGTTCATGGTTGAATAGAGGGATATAAATGCAGAAATCCTATAGAACAAGTGTTTACCAGTTCCTTTGCTGAATAAAAGATGTATTTTGATGTGTAGCAGCAATCTGATGATTTACCATGTAGACCAAGAAATTTGGAGTGTAGTTCAGGATTATTAGTAGGTAACCTGTCTGATCATGAGTATGATTTGAAGGATGAATTTCATGTTGTATCAGCCAATATTAGGAAAACCTTTCATTTGCATTTTCTCTCCTCTTAAACCTTCTCAACTTTTTTTTCCCCCCTTCTCTCACTTTCCACAAATGTTTTCTGAACCAGATGTACAAAAACCAATTTGGTTTGGTGTGCTTTGTTAATTGGGATGTCATCTGGTCCTCCGGGACCTCTCTTCAACATGATCGCTGCTTTGTTGAAGTGGTTTGAGTGATGTGTTAAATGATGAAAGCAAGGACACTGCCTTAGAAAAATGGCTCAGAAAAGGTGAAGAAGATGCTCAAAGAGGCACGCAAGGTCACTGTCATTAAAGTAACACTGTATTGACATGGGGATTGGTAGTGGAGACACCCAGGCCCTTGTTGATGGAGCTGTTAAAAAGGGAAGCTAGCATTTGCTGTAGGATTTTATTATCATCTCCGCTTAGAGGTGCAGTATTCCAATCCCTGCGATTCGTGGTAGCTCTGTTAAGACCATGTTAATTTAAAAGAAATGGCATTTATGACCAAGTTAGCAAGAGCTGTTCTGATGTATGAGAATATAAATTATCAGCTAAGTGAATCTGAGTTTCTTTAATATTCTTCTGAGCCTTTCAAATGTCTTGGATTTCTTTGCTGCAAAGCTTTGTGTAACTCAAAACTGGGTTTTACTTTTGAAGGTTAAGGAAATTGCCCCAAAAACTTGCTGGCAGAGCATGAAAAGTATTAGGTGATGGGAGCCACCTAAGTCTAGAGAGTGGTGAGTGTTCTTGCTGCCTTTGAAGTAAGAGATGTCTGAGGATGCTGAGATTTCCTTTGCCAAAAATAAGGAAGAAATTAAAAATGAAAATAGGTAAATTAAAAAGCGCTGCTAGCATTATTATTATTATTTGCTGTAAACCTGTTTAAAGTGTTTCACTGCAAACAGTTTGTGTGTTTTCATGAGGTTTAGATATTTCATTGAGGTGCTTCTGGCTTGACAAAGCGAGTTCAATTTAAACCAATGACATTGCTGTCACTACACTGAAGACTGTGTCAGCATTTTCATTTATAAAAGCTGTTTTTCAAGGGTTTATAACTCAGTCATAAATGCACTCCGGGCTGGGCTGAGCCTGCAAGCTGCATGCGCTCTGTAACTGAGGCAGTCTCCTTCCAAGAGCCGTGTCCTGCACAGGATGAATACAATTGCCTAGTATTTCTTGTTATTTTCTAATATGACTCTCATCCTGCCTCGCGTGGCTGTGAGCTGAAAGTGAACTCTGAAGCATCCAAAGGAGGCTAAAATTAATCTTGGGTTTTGCGTAGGCAGTTGTCTTGTCCAGTGATGCCTTTTTGAGGAGCAGCTCTCAGCCTTCAGCAGAGCTGCTTCTCCTGGGATAAAAGAGACTGCTGCCAGAGCCAAGAACCTGGGTGAGAAGAGCTTTTGGTGGGACCGTGTAGGTCTGGTGTCTTCTTCGGTCCTCCTGTTTCTGCAGGGACTTGCCTTCTGGTTTTCTCCTGGATATTGCCATCTCAGAGCTGACAGCTGAGAAGCGCTGGCATGTTCTAGGGACAGGATTGAGGACCGGAGTCTCCTGCATGTCCTGAGGTGGGAATGGTGGATGAGAAGGGAGTTTTGGGAAGGGAATGGAGTAGAGCTGTGATCAGAGGTGTTCGTTGAGGGGAAGTATAGGCTTGCACATCTTTGCCAGAAGACCCAGGGCTCATTTTATATACCAGTAAAATTGGTATTGTACTGTATTATATTGAAATGCAGGAAATAAGTGATTTGCTTATGCCAGAAAACTAGTGAGTTCTGAAAAATGAATACTGGCTAATGATACCTTTTTGCACCTCCTTTTCCATCACATCCCAGTCTCTGCTTTCCACTGTTCTCTGCTGATAAAAAGAGCTACTTTTGCTGTGTTTCAGGCCTCTTTTTAAAACTAACTTTTCTTGCAAAGCTGGTCAGTGTTCTGTCCTTCAGAGAAAAGGAGCTTGTCTAGCAGTTTTAATGTTAGAAACAAGTTCTTTAAACTCTCAGAATGAGAACATGACAGCAAAGAGGAGGAACGTGTTTGAAGAGGATGCTGCAGAGAAGCTCTGCTTTAAGATGATTCCCTTAAACATCTTAAAGATTGAAATGCTTTAGCTGCATAAAACTGATGTAGAGACTTGTGTATGTGTAATCTGGTTAAGGAGAGGAGGTTTCAGAAGAACTTTCTAAGGAGTCTGAAGCATGTCATCAGTCAGGCATCATCAGCTTTGATGTGATAAAGGTTCAAGATGTGAGTTGATCTGCAGGAAGCTCTGCAGACCATGATTTAATCTGCAGGAGTTCACTTAAGTGTGGATGTTATGATTGGTCTTTCATCAGTATTGTACCCTTACCTAAACAATAGCAGGTAGACAGATGCTGGGGTGGAATCTGAGCCCCGAAGCTTGGTGGTACAGCACAGTTTCTGTAGTGGCACTGAGATGTGGTGAAGGTTTGGTAGCAAGGGGTACAGTCATGATGGGGCATCTGTGAATCTCTGTGAGGCGCAGACCATGCAGTGACCTCCAGTGTCAAAAGCCACAGTGAGCAGAGGCAGGAGGAATGTTAATTAAAATAGCCCATTAGAAAATGGCAAGGGTCAAGATTAAAAAGAAAATGGGAATTGCATTTGATCTCCATACAGAGCAGGAGTCTTGATACTGCAACGAAATCCTTGGCTGGTGTGAGAGGTGTCTGATCAAGTGACAGTTCTTACTTGGCTTGGCCTCGCTTTTTGTGTGCTTGCAAGGAGTAGAACTTTATTTTACACGATTAAACTGGAGATACAAGGAAATGCCTTGCCGTGGTGATGCTGGTGGTGCTAGTGAAACCCTTGAGAGTAGCAGGAGGCATGAGGAGAGCAAAAAAGTAAAAAGCACTTTGTTGTGATGAGCCTCACCTTGTTACTCTGGCTTTAAGCGTTGTAGTAGTGTGGCATACAGGCAAATCCTCAGATGCTTCACTCAGCGTTGAGGGTGGCTGTAGCACGTGCAGAGTTTGGCTCATTAATTTGAGTTGTTCTTATTGTATTTATGTTGTTTTACTCGTTCTATACTGAATGCTGTGTTTCAGAGACTTGCTCTTAGGGAAAACCTGGCCTATATATTTATTATTTTTCCTCCTTTGAGCTATTGTAAGGGATTTTTCCAAGCAGTGGCCATAAGCTCCATTTCCTCATGTGCCATCTTCAAGTAGCCACCAGGATGAAGACGGACAATGTCCAGCTCCATCGTGATCTTTGTGGTAGTGGAATTAGAAGTAAAGGTACCAGTGCCTGAGGGTTGGGTCATGAATTAATAATTGCTGTGTGGTGGGGGCGGCCCGACAGAGTAGCTGAGAATGGGGAAGTTGCCTCGCAGAGCGCTATCAATCACTCAGTGACCATAACTTCCAGTAATTAGTGTATTTTATGGGCCTTTGCTTCAGTGACTCGGAAGCACATATGCTCCACTCACAGCTAAACTTAGCCAGAGTAATATTCCAGGATGATTTATCCGCTTGCTGCGCTGGGATGTAACCCTATATTAGGTGAAGATTGTGAACTAAGCTGCAATAAAGTGTAAGTTTAGGTACAGTTTGTGCAGGTTGAGACCTCAATGTATCATGTTTCTCAGCAATTGCTCTTAGGCTGCTGTGGGCAGCCTCTGTGGCAGCAAAATAAATAATACAGTTCTCTGTCCGAGTGGAAAGATGAGTGGACAGTTAAGGGATAGCATCATACCTGGGGTTTTTGGAATATATAGGATTGTGTAATTAATGTTCCCTATTCTTATACTGTGCAGTGTAGTTTCTACTTTTTAAAAGTCAAAAATGTAGTTGTATTTGTCGTTCATAACTGCCTTTTCCTGTTACTGGATTGGTTTGTAATGGTGGACAAATCTCTCCTGCCAGTGGAGATGGAGAACAGCTCGAACTGAGCTGCATTTCCACCAGCGCAGCCAAATTTTACCACTTCTTTTCCTTTCAAGTATTGACTCTGAATCCAGAGAACAGCTAAGCAGGAAGCCTCTGCTCAAACAAGTACCCTCATTAATCTTTATGGACCATTTGTGTGAATCTTGCACCTGACAATTTCCCCAGATTGGCCCTGCAAGGCCCCTGTCCCACCTTTTTGCCTTCAGAAAAGGAGCTGCTATTCTGAGCAACACCTTTGAAGATGCAGCAGTAAAAGCCTGGTAATATAAGGGATTTGTGGTGAGGAAGAAATGTGCAGTTTAATCACGATTGTCTGCAGCCTTTGGTTGCGGTGCATTTACTGTAGTTCATATTTAAAAGAAGTCAAAGTGAAACTAATTATCTTTAATTAAGGTGAATTAGGCTTTGATTTTTAATATATTTTTATAGAGAGAGATCTCAAACTCATCTGCTCAAGCCAAGGAATGTCCCAAAGGTTATTAGGGCATATTTCTGTTGGGCCTGATGGTATTAGTAATAACCTTCTTCCTCATAGTCCTAGACATGAACGAATATGTCACTTCATCAGTCTCTGTTACCCGCACTTATGCCCCTCCGCAGGGGTCGCAGATTCCACAAGTTCCCAGCTAATGGCGTTATACATTAAAAATTGAAGCTTTCCTCACTCTGAGGCCTTTCAAGGCTTTGTTCTTAAGCCCCAGACACTTTGGAGTGCAGCTGCAAACTATAGGCAGAAGATTAAATTAATTTGTAACTCTTTTTTTCGGCCTGCATTACTAAATCCTGCACATTTAATTGAAACCCTACTTCAAGATGCTTTGTGTTTCTGTTCTTCTTTGTTGTCGGTTTAACCTCAGCAGCACGTTAACGCTGGTAAATTGCTGTTATATCCTCTTGGATTCTTTTTTTTTTAACTGTGCAATAAGAGGACACTGGAATTGATATGAGAAGGAAAAAAAAACAATCTTGGAGTAGTTTTTGAGGTATTTAATATTTATTAAGGTCCATACCCTGCAGAGTTTCAGGTGATTTTAAGCCATCTATCTAGGAATGTATAAATTGGTCTTGGTATGAAATTTCACCTGGGGAATTTTATGTTATCCAGTAGTTAAGTCTGATTTTTGAAGTTTCCCATGTCTGAGTGTTCCAAAGTGGCAGCCGTTTTTCCATAAAACGAGGGTTTAACGGCAGTGCACCATCTAAATGCAAAATCCTGAGATGGAAATTTAATTGTGTACAATGTGCACAAGGTAATTAAGAACAAAGTTTAGAACATTTCAGACTATAAAGTCCTCCTTCAGCTGGATCAGTGCGATATTGGAAGTGCTTATTTTCAATTTGCAGTTATGCTGAGAAACATGGAATGTGTCTAAATTAAGAATAAAAAAACATCCCATGCTTTTCAGTGTAACTGTAAATTAAAAAGCAACTTGTACAACATCGACAGTAATCTAAGTGGGAGATTTTATTGCCTGAGTGGCCTAAAAATATGCTTTGAACTTCTCTCCCTCTGTCACTGTCAGAACAGGATAGGATCCAAGTCACTGTTGTAATTCTTACACGGTCAAGCAAGTAAAGAGGGATGTAGAGAGAGCAGTTTGTCAGTGAGGATTCCTGCATTTACATTTTCAGTTCCAAAACCGTTCATTGCATTATCTGACAGAGGCATTTTAATTCTGTGCTCTCAATAAATGTATGTAGTTGAAGGTAGAGTTGTTTTCCAGCCCTTCTTACGGCTGCTTCATACGGGGGGTTAGGCACCTGCCTCTACCAAGACTAGCTGCCTCCTGTTTGCTCTCCCTGGTGTGGTTTTAGATCTAGTTTGATAAAAAAGCACCATAAAATGAGTGGTTTAAGTGCTCCGATGGGCTTCTTCTGTGTCTAAGGAAGTAATAGTTAAAACCACACACACACTACCACCCTCCCTACAAAACCATACGCAGACAGGTAGCTGCTCTGAGGTGTAACGGTGTAGGAAAGTGTAATTCTGACATACTTCTTGCTGATATGGTCTGATTCCCATTTGTATTTCCATACCATGCTGGCATTGCAATTCACTGGCCCTTTTTTTAAATGATGGATAGGGAAATGAGAACGAGCTCCTTGAAGTTTAAGCATTCCCTTTTCCTTAATATCCAAAGCTACATAGAATACCAGTCAGTGCCCAAACTGAAATAATGTGAATGGGGAAACTGTATTTTTGTTACAATGCCTTAAAATTGCAAGTTCCCAAGTATCGTCACATATAAATGCAGAGGACATAAGTGTTTGATAATGCATTAGTTGGGTAGTTTGCTATTGTTCATGTCCTGCACTGGGCTTGTGCTGCTCATGTTTAGATGACCTCCTTGAGACAGATGATAAAAGTACGAAAATCCTTTTAGTGAAGCTCTAATCTGTTTGTTTTGGGATGTTTTTTTTCTTTCCTTTAAATGTGACACTCTTTATAAATCTTAAGTCTGCACACAGAGGTCATTGGTTGGCTGAACTTAAACCATTTTACTTAGTAAATTTAATTAAAAAAATACAGTGCAACTCATAAGCAAATGAGTTTTTCCTAGTTTTAAACCAAACCACCCTCTTGAGTGCTGATTGCCTCGCTCGACCCCTGGTGATACAGAAACAGGCAAAATTAAAAAGGACATTAAAGCTTCATTAAATCTGAAACACATTTAGTACAGTGACATATCTGCAGGCTATTTCAGGGAAGATTACATACTCTTTGGTAAGTTTCTTAATTTATAATACCTTGACAATCTTGCAGGGAGGAAACAACTCTGACGAGCTGAAGCAAGCGATGGTTCAGGGGATGCAGAACGGGCACATGAGCTGTCCGGGGCTGTGTTACTTTGCGGTTCTTAGTCAAGGAACAGCTTCACTGAGAAACATGTTTCCTTTTACAACTCGTTCCTGATGCATGTTGGATTCTTCAGAGCTCATTTGTGCACCCCGTGCTTACGTCTGGCAGAAAACTGCTCGTTCCCAATTACTCTGCTGCCTTTGGAGCCCCTGCTGAGGTGTATGGTGGTCGAGGGGAAGAATCATCAGTGAGAATGAGAGTGTTTAGTTTGAAGTCATCACTGAGGCTGTGGTCGTTTTTCTGCTTAAATAAGATGTGCAGAACGATGCCCTGTGTGTGAAGCCATAGTTATCTTCTTGTTCTACATTGGGATAACTATTACATTCCTGCAAGTCTGAAGCTATTGTAATGACTGTTCCTATGTCAGTTGTCATTGGAAAAATCAGGATTTTTTCAGAGAAAAGTGTTTGTCATTTTTAGGTTTATTTCTAGGCACTCTAGGCTATCACAGCAGCAGTGCTTCTCAGGATCTCAAGCAGCTTTTTGTAAGTTACAGATGGTGCCTCCAAAAGAAGATGAATTAAAGGGCATGTTTTAGTAGGTTTTGGTCCTTAAGACTGAGCATAACAGAAAACATAGGCTCTTGGCTTAATTATTTAGCAGTGTGTTTCAAAGCCTGCCATCAGAGAGCAACTGGAGTAACACAGATCTGGGAGAAGCTGTGAATCAGTTAAGAGATAGAGAGGATGGTGATCAAACTGCTTAGCTCAGGTTGGTTTGTTGTGAGGATGAATTTGCTGTGAAGAGAAGCACTGCACTCACCAGAACCAAAACTGGAAGGCAGAATTCATCCCCAAGAGTTGAGTTTTAAAGGGCAAACCTGAAAGACAAAGCACAGAAGAAGCCCAGAGGAGGAGGGACTATCACTGTGGAGATCCCGAAGAGATCTTATCTTCTCACCTCAGGGTTGTTCCCTGTTCCAGTGTCTCTTGTAAGCCAGATTTCTTCTACATTCTCTGGGTATTGGTCTTACAAACCAAGTGACACACAATCTGCTCACGGAAGCCTGGAAGCAGATCTCAGCTTTCAGAGATGAGTGGCAGAATAGAAACATCTTGGAAATAAACGTATTGTTGTGAATGCTCCATCCCTGGCAGTGTTCAAGGCCAGGTTAGACAGAGCCTTGGGTGACATGGTTTAGTGGGAAGTGTCCCTGCCCTTGACAGGGGGGTTCAAGCTAGATAATCTTAAGGTCCTTTCCAACCCTAACTATTCTATGATTCTATATATGTTATTGCTAGTATGGATCCTTGGTCAGAGCATCTCGGCAGTACAAAAGCTTCTGAGAGTAGTCACCAAAAGCAGGTTCATCTCTTTGTGTTTGTCTTGTATGCATCTCTTTCACTTATGCTTTAAGATCTACCCTGCTTTTGTAATGTCTTTTTGGATCTGGAAGAAGTCTACTGTATTTGACAAGGCTCACAGCCAAACAGCCAGTATGGTACAAGGTTTGGACAGCAGCTGGAGGGGCAGGAAGGACATCATCACTGCTATCTGATTGCTTCCACTTATGCTCTCAGCTTCTTCTTACTACCTTCTCATGACATTTTTCCTGAACTAGTGAGACTGGAGTATGTCTTTTTGCTCTTTGCTCCATCCATTCATTCCGCACCTGACTACAGCTCTGGCTATACCTGATTGTTCATACTTAAGGTAGGTTTGTGCTGCCAGCCAGGCTGAAATTTCATCACAGCTTAGCACAGCTGCCTTAGCTGCAATCTGGCCAGGTCAGGTAACCTCAATGCTGAGGAGCTCAAATGTCATTGACAATAGAAGCGCTGGGAAACAGCTTTCACCCAGCAGTGATGTGTGGTTTACCCTTTGCAGTGCATAAACACAATGGCTTGGACCTTCAGCATTGATGCTGTTCCTCAGTCTGTTGTGTATATAGTTAATCAGGCAGTCAAATCAATAGTAGCAGTGCATCCATAACCTTTTTTGTAGACTTCCTTCTGAAGGCGATGCAGGGAGGATTCACCTTGGTTAACAGGGGTGTAGAGAAGCTCATCTTACTATGGCTCCTCTGCAAACCATGGAGAGAGGTGGGCTTATCCAGATAGCAGGTCAGAACAGAGCTTCTCTGAGTGCCCTTTTGGAGAAGTCTGTCAGCTCTGAAAGCCCTTGTCCTTCACTGAGTAGTAGACAAAAAACAAACTGTATTTTGCTGAAGTTGTTTCCAAGGTTCAGATACCAAATGGGAAAACTTAAAGTTGTTTGAAGAATTCATTATGGAATATGTATTAGCTGTGGCATTTTGGCAACTGTAGTATTGTGGTTGGGTTAATACCGACACTAGCAGATATTCTAGTAATGCATTGCTTGACTTATAAAACAATGTGGGCAACAAATCCAGTTCATGTTGTGTGCAATTGAAAGTGGATCTGAAGAAAAGTGGAAGAGACTTTTTGTAGGTGCTATGGTGTCTCTCCAGATCCCCCTCCCAGGTTCCTACCTGGGTTTGACACCAATAAGGAGGCAAACCTCAGCTGTATAACCCAGATTTTACTGTGAGCCAGTTAAGGAAGGACTTTGGGAGTTGAGTGCATGCTCTACAATACCTGTTCATTGCAGATAATTATCAGCTGAGGTCAGTGTCATTGGCCTCACTATCAAGGCTGAACTGGTTTAATTTAGAGAGTCCTCAGGAAGTTGGGCATCAGACGGTGTTACTGAGTGGTACAGACAAAAGAGCTCAAGAAATACAGAAATACTCAGAAGCGTAGAACAAGGGGTGGTGGTTGTGAATGACTCCATTCTAAATACAGCTCTTTGTGTGTTTTCAGCTTTACTTTTGTGACATTTTCCAATTTATACAATAGTAAGAGTTGAGTACTTTTCTCTCTTTAAGAAAATGTGCCCTCCATGCAAATCTATATAACTAGACAAATATTATTTCCTTTCCCAGCTTGCTCTTGGGAGGTTTCCATATCCTCAGGTAAGATTGTTCATTACTGCTGTTTGCCACTGTGACATTCATTCCTATGTATGAAGGTGCAGAGAGCAATTGTGAACATTTGAGCCACATACAAATAAATCTGTCCTGTTAAATTGAAAAGTGGTATCTTGAAGGAGTCATTTAGAAGTCTCTATTGATTTTTTTTCTCTCTCTTTTTCCCCTCTCCAAAATCTAGATTTTCTTTCCCTGGAGACAATGAAAATTATGATGATGTTAATGATCGTTTTGGTGGGAGATGAAAAAAATAATCCAGTGCTTTTGAAGCAAGGAGGTGTATCTGCTCCTTCTTACAGTTTAATTTTGAATAAGAGTACAATGGTTTAAAATCTGCTCAAATCAAAAAGATAATGTGTATGGAATACTTAAGGGAGCTTTGGGTTCTCCATTTTAAGAGGACCCAATATTAGTATTTTATTTAGATACTGGCATTTGCAACTTTCCCCTGACCTAACTCAGTTGCATGGAGGTTGATGGTAAAACTGCTTCCACCGTCAGTGGCGATGGTGAGGCCGGTGCTGAGCCCTGCATTACCACATAGTAGTTTACTTTGTCTTTATGCTTGAAAAAACACCAAGCTCTGAACAGAACAACCAATCCGGAAGTAGGCTTGAGGATTAAATTCTTCTTGCAAGATGGATGTTAGAATTCATAGTAACAAACTATTCCATAGTTCCTCAAATTCTTCCTTCCTGGGAGAGGGGAAAAAGTGAAGTGTCCAGGGACTAAAATGAATTATTTGAATGTGGGTTTTATGTTTTCATGTGTTTTATGAAGGCAGTTTCGGTCTGTACAGATCAGAGTGCCTGGAGGCATGTCTGATTTAAAGGTGGTGTTGGTCTGTGCTCTTTAAGCATCTATTAACTTGCTATTATTATGCAAATAACTGTTGTAATACACATACTAATTTATGCATGGTTAGATTATGCAGATGCCTCACAAACATGGTTATTGAATAATAGGCTGGGACTCATTCTCTCTCCCATTTTTATAAGCTGTTTTAAGCAAATTCTCCTGACACTTTTATGGACTTTCAAAGGTTTTACGTCTGTAGAAATACAGGATTTTTCACTTGCTCATCTCCTATGGAAAATGGTTAGTGGCTGAGAGAGCTGGGGCAGAACATACTTTGCATATTTCATCCATATTTCAAACTGCACCCTCTCCTTTGAAGAGGGGACTGGAAAAGAAGCTCTTGTGTTGAAGTGTCCTCCATACATTGACGTACTTACTTGTGTGCGTTGAGTGTCTTGACATTCATTGTGGCTGGTGTATTATGATACTAAATCAAAGTGACGGGGGGTACAATTTAAGATAACCCCCCGTTCACAGAAGTGCTGGAGCTTGAGGAAGGAAGTTAAAGCACATACATTATGTATGATTCTAGCTCAAAATTTGCTTTCTGAATTGGGAGCAAAGCATGATTGCTAGTTTAAGATCCTTTTTGCTATTCTAATTAACAAAACGGATCGGGTTTGCAAAAGAATATCTGGCAAGTCAGTAGTCCATGAAATTGTGTATATTTTTTAATGTAAAACAGTTGAGGAGGTGAAACTTTAAAATGTAGCTATTAAGCTTTTCAAGGAACTGCTTTTCGTAAGGATTTTCATGCGAAGAATATGTATTTTAGACATGTGCTTAGATCGTCGGTCACAAAACCCATAGAAACCTGCTCTGATTACAGGGAAAGTTAGTGGTGTGTTGGGTTTTTTAATGTCTAAATATCTATTAATCTCCCTACCTAAGGGCCTGATTCTGCAGTCACTCACCTGAGTAAATCCTCTGCACTTCAGTGGGCTCATTCAAATGAATGAAGCTAATCAGATGTGTGTCTGCAGAATTTGTCCCTAAATAACTTGAAGTTACTTCTCTGTGGCAATGGAAAGTCTTGGAACATGTTTGGGAACACCTGAAATTTCCCACAAATGAATGTTTGTCTCCAGCTGTAGCTGGAGAAAAGAAGTTGGTTTCTTTCCCCCTCTATTTTGAAGACACAGACAAATGGTGTGTGTGTAAATTCAGTTTGAATGAGTAAGAATTATAGGGGGAATCATTGCAGTGTGGAAAATCAGGGCTCCTGCAATATATTAGGAAGACTAAAGAATGAGTTTGTTTTTTTCCTGGCCTTTAATGGGATATTTTAATGATAGAATTTGCTACTTCTCATTTTCCACATCTTTTGAAAGTATTTATTTTACTAACACGCATCATAATTTTATATTCATAATAAAGCATTACCTTGAAAGCACTTTAGATGTGAGCAGCTACTCCTGTAAGTAAAGTTGCTTATGGGTGTGTTGAGAGTTACTGTAGATATCTTCTTGCCTTGAAATGCAGCAAACTTCATGATCAGTAGCTGAGTGAAAGGTACAAGAATAGAGGAGGTAATGATCAGAACAGACTTTTGCACTGTAAGAACTTTATACAGGAATCTGTAGTCCTTAAAATGTAGTAAAATTCTACAACTGTTCTGGATGTTGGTGGTGTTTTTGTGATTCGTGTTCCTGGCATGGTATTGCAATGTCCTATTGCATCCTTGCTGTGGTACAGAATTCCTTTTGGAACAGTAGGGTACGGTGCTCGTAGGGTTTTCGGTAGATCCAAATGTCAGCAGCAAAGGGTATATTCTCTCCCCAGTGTGCTTGCATAAGTATTAAAATTAGCAGGAACAGTGCATGCACTCACACAAAAAATACTATTTTGAATGAATTTCTTTCCTACAGAAGCATTTAAAACCGAAAGGAAACCCTTTTCCCCCAGCCCAGTTGCTGGTCCGTGATCTGTCCAGCTTTTTTAGGTATCTGAAGAAGACACATAGGGAAAAGGAAGTTTCAAAACCCTTTTAAAAAGTTTCACTGATGTGATTTTGATTTTTACGTGTCTGAGCAGAAAGAACTGGGGAAAATAATGGATAAAATGAAAAAATACCAAACCAAAAGGCCATAGCACCTCCCTTTATATTTAATGACATTTTAAGTTGGAAGCCCAAAGATGTGCAGTGGCTGAACCAACCGCGAGACGTACAGTTAATCACGGAGCTTCACATTCAGTCTGTGGTATAAAAACACGATGGGGGCAATGACTTGTTTAATGATAATGCAATTTAGGAGAAATGAAAAGAATTGCTCACTAAATATTCTCGGCTTGTCGTCAAACTTTATACAAAGCAGGATGTTAAAAGGGTACCGCGTCCATTAGGGAAATAGTCCAAAGAAATAGCAGCCCTTGGCTGCCGAGGGTTTAATCAGCTATAGGAAAGCACGGGTTACGACGACTGTATTTAAGATACTTTTGCATTTAGAGAAATGATTCCCTTCCTTCGGCTGCAGTTCCACCTCGCTTAATAAAATACATGGAAATGACCTGAAGTTTAGAAAGGAAAATCCACCCAAAATTCTTCTTTCCCCGTTCTTCCCCCTCCCATCCCACTGCTCCCCCCACATGTGAGCAAATACTGCCCCTGGTATTGTAAAGCTTTGAGTGTTTTCACACTCCATTAATTTATTACTTCTCTTTCCTCATCTTTAAAATTTTCCCTTCCCCCCCCCCCTTTTTTTCCCCTTTTTTTTAAATCCAGGCTCCCCGCTGCTACAGCGATTTTCATCTTGTTGTTAATTTTCCCTGCTCCATATGGAGCTCCAGACATTTCACCTGGAGGCTGTACTAGATTTTGCTGTAGCGATCGCACTTCCGGAGGCCAAAACTGTCATTTAAGGTTCCTGGTGCATCTGTCTACGCCAGGCTTTTCACTGGCACCGGGAGAGTGTGAATAACAAATTGGATGCACCTGAGATTTCAGATGATTAGTGTGGTTTGTGAATCTGGGCGACTTGTGAGCAGATAGCTGTAGGGATGGGGAGGGCTAAAGAGCTACCCCGGGTGAATCCGGGCTCCCACCTTGCGTTTGGGATGCGCCGGGAAAAGCACGAGCATCCCGGCAGCCTGAACGCAGAGAGTAACAAATATTTCATCCTGCCTTGTCATTGATTAGAAAAGAGCCTTTAATTTCATTTCACCCCATGTTGTGATTAATTTGCATTCTTTGTCAGAAGTTAATGGAGTTTTTTATGGTTCACTCTGAAATCCTTGAAGACATCAGAGTTGATCTGATGTTTATACAACCGCCAGCGGAATTTTTTCATTTGATTGATGGGGAGCTTGATGTTATTCCAAACGGCTTTTTAAGCTGTTTTTAAGAATTATTTGAATAAAATGCAAGCAAGATATTGTTATAACGATCAAGATTATCTGTTAAAAATCTGTTTCAAATAAAGAACATGATAAGTAGAAAAAAAAGATCAAAAAGACAGGAGAAATGGGGGATACAGAAGATGATATTTGCTAAAATAGATATTCCAAGGATACAAATCAGGCATTTCACAACGTAAGAGACCTTAATTTAAGGGTCTTTTTTTAATAGAGTTTATTTCTGCAGCATGATAAATAATGGGGATGAATTAGTAAAGCATTTAGTCTCACTTAGATTCCTCCCCCCCCCCCCCTTCATTTTTTTCTTCTCCCAGCTTTTTCACCTTCATTTTAGCAGCGATGCGAGCTCGGAGCCCTGGTGTCTTTAACTCGGAGAGACAAGACTGTCAGGCCTGTTAGTTCAACAAAATGATGACATATTGCTCGTCTCAAGGAAGAGGCATTCTTAAATCCCACTGCAAAGAAAACATAAGTGGATAATAGGAAATTTTATAGCCCTAGAAAGCATTCGCTATGGACTTGCCATTGGTTTGCTTGATAAGAAAAATATATAGGGAGGGAGAAAAAAATCCTCAGTGAAGGAAAAGAGCGTTTTGCTCCTCCTGTTAGGGAAAGGTTTGTACTTTTACCAAACCCCAGCATAGAAAAAGCATCGGAGAGGCGACGCAGAATGTTGTGTGTACGCTGGGCCAGATCCCCAGCTGGAGCAGCTCAGTCCTGCTGCTCGGGGGAGCTCAGGGGACAATGCACACTTGCACCAGCTTTGGGACACGGCTCCTCTTTGCAGCAGGAAAAGGCTGTACAAATGCTTTTGTTCCTTTTTGGTGGTGAGGATGGGGATTATTTCTGATAGCAAAGTTGGGGTTGTTGGTTTGGGGGGTTCATTTTTTTGCAAGATCTTATTTTTATCTTTTCATCAGCACATTCTACCCTCGCTGTGATTTCCGCAAGTAAGATTTAATTATAGGTCCAAAAGCTCCTGTGCGAGCGCTTCCATTTAAACCAGATTAATTTATTTGCTGTATTGTAGTTTGCTAAATAATTGCATGGTTTTAAATGAAGTTGCTGCTTTCTGATCCCTGTATTAACATGGTCTAAGATTCTTTTTGTTACGTGCAATCCATACTATTGACCACATTTGGCCTGGTTGCATTTAAATGTAAGCAGGTTGTCAAGGAAAAAAATATTTAGTTTAACTTGGCATGAAAAGAGCCATTTTACTGTTGTTTTTTCAATTGACAGAAGCATCCTTTAAGCATTCATTTATTTTTGTGCGAATAAATTGAGGGTTGGTTACAGGATGTTTCCTAGTCAGAAAGAAATGTTTTTTCTTCCATATATATCATTATATCTAGCCATTTAAAAGACATTAAACACTGTTCAAATGCTAATGCCAAACCAGAGAATTAAATTATCCTATCATATCTTAAATATGAGAGATTTGTGCAAATATTTTTTGCTTTTTCTAATACAACATTCCAGAAATCACTGACAATATTTTAAGCCATCTGCTGTTATTTTAAGCTCTCACCAGTTTCTTCACATAGGCTTCACTACATGGATCATCCCTGAGATAATACACTTTGATACACTTTGCTTTCTTGCTTATTTCTCCTTAGCCAGAAATCAGTTAGAATGTAAATCTGATTTGTCTCTTAGGAACTTGCTGTAACATTGGAATTTAGTTTGGAGGTGGTTTATGAAAATGGAGAGGTTTTTAGGGGGACAAAACAATAGTTCAGAATCTGAAGGATAAAGACCAGTTTATATTTTTTATCTTAATCTTCCTGCCTGATTTTTTGTTGTAATGTAAAATGGATGTTTGAACAGTATGGTCAAGCTTGGAAATGCAGGTAACCAGTAAACCTGGGCTTTCTGGTATATTTTAATATGCTTTTAATATGTTTTAAGAGTGGATTATCAGCTTATGATCTTGAAAACCTGATCTTTTTGTTTTATTTTGCTTTCTAACCATAATGATTCCAGGCAGTCTGAGGGACCAGGGCTTAAGCTGTGGTTTGTGACCACCATTCCAGGACGTGTTCTGTGCTTGTGCCCCTTGTCTTGTGTAAAACCTCATCCCCAGTCACACTGACATCAGCTTCAAACCTCTGAAAACTTCCATTTACCACAGTGGGCAAATTACCTGCTCCAGGTGATCACCCATAGGCACATCCTTGGAGTCAGGATGTTTCTGTTTTCCAGTTGGTTGTGGTGTTGTCACCCTTCTCAGTTTGTATTGGCTAAAAGAATGGCAGCATCCATTTAAGTCTTTTTGGAGATACTTTTGTGAATATATAAAGATCTCCTGCATGAGTTGGTGCTTCTGTAGAATGGGAGATGTTCCTCTTGTACTTGGAAGGAAACATCTCTCCCTGTTCCTTCAGTGGGTAGTGATGATGAGATACCGGAATGAAAACTTAAGCTTGGGAGATGAGGTCTTCTTAGGAAGAAAGCTGAAGTGAGTTTATTTGCATGGTTGGGTTGTTGTAGGTGGCTGTTTGCTGACTGTCAGCAAATACTCCATTTACTGAAAGTTTACATCTTTTCTGTGCTCCAAACAGGCTCTCTTGGCTGGGGTGAGGAGGAGGCGCGGTTCCTCCTAAGTCTCTCAGGAACTGGAGATGAACAGAAGAAGGGATGCAGCAGATCTCTGCCCTGTTTTGCTGGTTTCCTTACCAAGGATGCAGCTGTATGAACTCAGAAATGAGTTGTGACTCTCAGCCTGTTTGAGGAATAGGAATACCTGCTCCTCACAGGGCTGTGAGGTTGTGGGGCACTTCTGGAGATGACACAGCAGTCCCAGTGTTTGTTCTTCAGTAAGTCCATGTACTGCTAAAGCAGGGATCCCCACCAGAGGCTGAGGGCTGTGTTTCCAACGTGACTTGTAGGAGCATATAGCACACGCAACCATCTCATCCACCTTTGATGCCTGACAGTTGTTCACCATAGCAGGGAGCCCCAAAGGCCAGCATAAGAGTGAATGATTTGGAGGTGTAGGTGAGCATTTCCTTTCCACTGTAGCCATTCCTCTGCCAGCCGTGTTGAACTGTGGGTTTTATTCATGAGAGAGCACAATGCTACTTGCAGACAGTGGAGTGGCATAGATAAGGATGCTCAACCCATTCAGCACCTCAATGTAGTTAGAAAACTCCCCTCATATACCCAAATCTTTGTTGCTTTGGGTTATTTCCTTTCAGATGTCCTTGGAATTGTGTCATCTGTAGCAATCACAATTGATTTTGGAGCTCTTTGGAGAAAGCTCAAGATTTTTCTAGACGGTTTACAGTGACAGGCTTTAGCAATTGACATTCTCACCTGTTTCTTTTCAAGGTAGAAGGGACTTGCAGTGGTGTGCTTAGGAGGAGGGGCAATTCTGATGGATATTTATCTGCTGCCCTTCAGTGCTTCTGGTATTAGAGGCTCTCCTGTTTCCTTAGATGATTTGTTCCTCTGCTTTATTACCAGAAGAGCTTTCCTCACTGCAGGGTATAGCAGTAGCTGTGTGTAATGAACATGAGGAAGAGGTGCAGGAGGGTTGGTTATGTCATCCTTGCTGTCTTTAGTCTGAAGCCCCCAGTTTTTTCTGTCTCTCAAGATTTCTGGCTGCTTTTGTGGTTCTAATTTGAACTTTCCCCAGCCAGCACACAGCTCTCTGGGGATGCACAGGCTTAGACACAGCACAGGGAAAAAATAACCATGTGTGTCTTCAGACTGCATTCCTCCCTGGACATCCCACTGTGGAGTTTGTCCTTTTGGATTTACGGGAGGGTTTTTTTGGTAGCATCATGACTACTGGTGTTTCATTCTATGACTGTTTTTGCTAATCTTGATGATCATGGGTAGCTCTATGCAGGAACTGGTTAGAACTATACCCCATTCCTTTATGACCACCCTTTGTTCTTCTTGTCACACATTTTGTGATGCCTTAAACAAGGTCTTAAACGGACGTTTGCTAAATTGACTTTCTTCCCTGAGACTGACTCATCCAACATTCCTGCTGACTGAGGAACGTGGTGGTAGGAGCATCCTGGTCCTACTCCAGTGTAGCGGTTATTGTTGGCTTCTTGTGCTCCCTCCATCATTTCAGCAGCATGTAGTTTTCATGCCCGCTTTGTGGAATTGTGTTACTAAACTCTGGTAAACAGATTTCTGTGAGAAGTGGCTGCAGTTCAATGGTGGATGAAATAATCTCTTTATAGAAATCTGTTTGTAGACCTCTGGGAAAACCGGCGTAATATAATTGGAATAATATATTTAATATTAAGGTTGTTGTGAATTGTCTTTATTATTATTATTCTCTTTTGGTCCTCTGTTTTGTGACAATGATTGAAGTTTGCCATTTGCAAAATCTATGGATTGGGATGGGGAGCGTTCACAGCATCAGGAACAAATGAGGGGGGTCAGCCTTTCTGGTGTGGTGGCTTCTTTCAGAAGTATAACCTGTTTCAGTTTGGCAAGAATTTGTACAATACATGTGAAGATCATGCTTTGAATTCAGAGAAGGAGTAAAACCACATGGAAATGCAATGCACTTTCATATTCCTTTTCCATTTGTATCAGGGCAAAGAGAATGCAAGTGTGTGTCTGGTCTTTTGTCAGTAGGACTTTCTGCTGCTGAATACAACTCTGACCCTCATTTTAAAAAGACTAAAAAGAAGTTATATGTGGTTTTGAAACGCAAAGTTTTCCTGGAATGGGAAAACTGATGTTCTGTTGTAAAGCCTCCCTTCAAAATCCTAACTGTATGATTTGTTGGTATATGTATTTTCCTATTAAAAAGAGATATATCACTAGCTTGAAACGCAGTGTAAATGTAAAGAGAAAATTTGTGAACTGCTGTAGGAAGAGCTAACCCTGGGTCACCTGCAAATCTCTCCAACAAGAGCTCCAGGGCAAGTCCTAATTCCAGAGAGTAAGAGCGAAAATTAAAGCTAGAGCTGGTGACTCCGCTGAGTTACCCGGGGTGGATTCATTTGAGTTTCCTTGATTGTGCTTGTGAATATAATGTGAAAGGGACGGTAGAGGTCTTCTCAGCCACTTCCCGTCCCAAGTATCTCCATGGAGACAGGAATATAACTTGATGGTCTGTCAAAAGTTGCTTTTCATAACCAGAGGCATTCATTAAATGCTGAAGCAGGAGGCAAACTTCTGCATTTTTAACCAACCTAAAAAAAAATAAATGTGCTTTATGGAGTGGTTTATCCAGATGACACAGATACTTCATGACCTGAGAAACACGCTGTTAATGCCATAGATGTATTTATCATTTATCTGCTTCTTCAGGTTATAAGCTTCACATGCAGTAAGTAAAAGCCCAGCAAAGACAATACAGGTTCAGAAATACCAAATAGCTGATCCAGTTCCACAAATCCACACCATTACAGTTGCATGTGAAAAGCTCACAGAACCTTCTGAGCAATTGAGTTTTCCAGAGCTGGTCAGGGGCTCACTCACGTTCTTCTGCAGGAGCATTTTGGTGGTGAAAGGACTGAAGTGGCTTTTCTGAGCCAAAAATGATGTTTTTAATGAACTTATCGAAACATTCCTTGATACTCCTAAAACACAAACTGTGCCTTTTTCATCCTTTCAAGCAGGGGTTTCAGTTGTGTCTCTGCTACCATTTCATTAGTTGAAATTCTTCATGGAAGGTACAGATGCAGCACTGCCAGTTTCCTTCCAAAGTGGGTAATGACACACCAAATGCTCAAGCTTTTGAGCTGCAGCCACTGCACTTGGATCTCTGAAGACAAACCTGAACTTCTCATTTCCCAGTAGTGCACGAAAACCAGACTGCTCGTGGAGGAAACAGAGGAGCGTGGGTGAGCAGGAAGATAAAACATTTTGCATTGAGTACTTTTAAAACTGTTCTTAATGTGCTATAAAACCAGAGGCTTCCCTTTCTCCTGAACTGTGTGCAAAAGGAGGAACGCCGACTGTAAAGTTGTCGCCACTTAGGTTTGGTTTATGGTTGCGGAGGCCGCCCAATAATGTGATCTTGGAAAAGGTAAACAACATGGTTTTAACAATGAAAAATATGCCTAATATAAATACTGCTAAGTTCATTGCTGTTCCGAACTTGAAAAATATGAGTGTAACATTGCATTTTCTGGTGGAGTTAACAGAGGAGCACGGTGAAGCCTTACAAGCAATATATCTGCGGCAGAGAAAATAGGTAATACATCTAACTGGGGAGTCTCTGTGGCATTGGCGTAGAGGAAAGCACAGTAGCTTTATTTAATTGAGAAAATGAATCAATTACAATGATGTTGCATCATCAAATGCAGGGGAAATAGCAGATATGTCATTACATCGGGTAACAGTGTTAAAAAGTAATTGAGTGTCTTAAGCATTTTGAATCAATTCCAGGTACTGGCACAGCTACCTTAATGCAAAATTTATGAAGATGATCTCAAAATAATATGTCGCCATCAAAATAGTGTAATAAAACCTGGTAACGATGTGTGTGTGAGGAAGCACACATCCCTCCCTACCTCCCTCTGCAGAAGCAGGGCCTGCTGCTCCGGCAGCGAGTTGCAGCGGCATAGGAAGAATCCTGTCATACTTGCTTTTGTGTTGCTTTATTTTTCATTAGAAGCACTGAGCCCTTTGATTAGAAATGATATTTTAAATCTTGTTCTGAAATTGGATGTAGTCATATCGGTGCTGAGGCGACTATAGATGATCCCACCTCTATTCCTCTGCATGACAAGACCTATTTTTCCAGTAAGGTAATGTGACTGGTGCTCTGCTAGGATGACAACCTGAAATGCCTGCTCGTGTGCACTAGTGTAAAGAAGCTCCACACCATTCCTAGAGAATAAGCTGAGTCTGTTTTGTCATTTAGCATCTGGAAGTGAAGTAGGAAAAAAAGTCTTTATATCCGCAGCATATTTTGCTGATTAGCAGTAATGCAAAGCAGCATGTTTATTCCATTGACTTATAATAGGTTGACATTGACCATTAAAAAAAATGGGCTAATTCTACGCATTATTTTATTCTCTTCCTTGGGAAAAAAATGGAATTATCCACAGAAACTTGATGTGTATGTTTGTGCACTGCTCATACAATAATGAAAGACTTCACATGCATAATAGCAGATATTTTCTTGGTGCTAGTTTTCAACCTCCTCTTATATTACATTTTACTACCTGTAAAGTATCACCAGAGGATCCTGCCTCTGGCTGGGTACCGGGGGGGGAGTGCTTCCAGAGCTCATGGCAGCCCTACAACATTCATCATCATGGCACTATACAGCAGAGAATATTAAGCATAAGGGGCAAGCCAACTAAAGTGTGTTAGAACAGCAGACAACGTTCTCAATAAGGACCGTGTTGGGTCCGCATCACAATTGCGTTGGGCTGAGCAACTTTGTGTCTGGTTAGGAAAAATAGAGTTAGTTCTCCACACCCATTAGAAATGGTACACTTGAGCATGAGCAGAATACCAGCATCCCAAAATCTGGTCAGATATTCTGTATTAAGTACCTGCTTTGTATTTAATTGTTCGCGTTGTAATTCTGCTTTTGTTCCTTATTGTGGTCAAAAGGTGCTTTGCCAATATGGGCCAGAATATTTTGCAGCTGTCTGTATGCAATCAAATGGTCTGTTACTATAAGCTATTAATTATTTCCCAACCAAATTGATGTGGAAATTGAAGAGGACTGATAACTACCCTTTTCTTTGCCATTTAAAAGCAGACAAAGTTCATCAAACTTTCCAGCCTCACAGATGGCAATGCTCTACTTAGGCTCCAAGTAGAACTGGATTGGAATAGATAAGAAACTTGGGGAAAAGTGGAGTGTTAAAGGCTTTCCTGAGCAGCAGTAGATACTTCAACCACATAATTAAAGTTTTCTTCACAAAAAAGGGACTGTGAGCCGAGCCTGGCAGTGATCCAAAATTCTAATTTCTGACTATGATTTAATTTCAATTTTAAATAAATCGGTTTTTAATTTAAAAAGAGTGAGCTTCATAACATTAGCAATGATTGCAACATTAAGCCCAGTGTTCACAATCTAGCAATATAAAACATTATTTATATCTGAATCGTAAACAGCCTTTTGAAATGGATTATGGTTTTTCTTCCTATTCTAATACAACCTGGAGGGTACTAAAAAGTGTTGTGTGAAATTAACATTCTGCTGACTTTCGCCTATAAATGAGAAGCGAGCTATTAACATTTGTGTATTTTCATTATGTAAATTGTGTTAACACATGCCCACAAATTGCCACCAGCGATGCAATAATTTTCTCTCAGTGATCATAATGTGTCCAAGTGAGTCATTTTGATTATGACATGCTAATTACATATTGTCTTTTTTCAGATTCAGAAAAACCAGGGATCTTTAATGGTAAGCTTTATGAGTTCAGAAAAAAATTCACTTTTCTTTTTCCTGATGGCTGCTTCCTCTGCATGCTTGAATGCCTTGTTTTAAACTTAGCAAATTGCATTTTGAAGAAAATGCAAACCTTTAACTGCCTGTATTAGATTAGGTACCATTAGAAATAATAGAACATCCTGAGCATCAATGTTTTTATAAGAGTTTGCTGCTGTTGATTAATCTTGCTATATTTTATTGCATTAATGATTTTTTCTTTCCACTCCACTGTAAAGATATTGCATATAGGCTAATACTTTTTCCCCTCTCTTCTTCCCATTGCAGCCTCTCCAGTTATTGCAGTGCATTGTTGATGAGGTGAGTCGTCGTCTTATGTGCTTTCACTCCTAAAGTCATTCCTAATGGAGTGGAAAGCTTATATTTTGTTTCCTAATGAAGCACAATGCCCAACATCCTCAGAGCACAAGTTGCCTTGTGCAGCTTGGAGCTGTCAGACATGAACTGGCCTCGTCCCACTTTATGCTGTTTTTCTACTCTTAATATTGAGTCTTTGAAAGACTCAGTTGTCTCAAAGCCTGGTCCTTTTAGCTCTTTAGGCCCTAAAACCTTAACCTCGTTGTGTGAGCTGAACCTCAGCATTTGCCAGATGAGTTGGAACGGAGACATTCAAGCGGCGGCACGCTTCAGCCAGGGTGTATTTAATGCAGTTTAGATGGGCAAAAAGGGTATTTTGACAAGGAGAGGAAACCAGAGTGTAAGCAGGGAAGAATCTGAACCTCATCTGATCGTTTTTATTTAATTGGAAGGGCAAAATCGAAAGCTGAGATGCAGAAGATCCAGGTGTGAACAGGCAATTGAATTTCAGTGGCTAATGTCATGTCTCTTGATTGAAACACTTCCCATCTCCTTTCCCAAATTGAGGTGTAAGCAGGGGTCCCAACTCTTGACAATGAGGCAATAGCCAGGGGCAGACTGCTGTCAGTTTTGCTTTGTTTTTAATGTTTAATAAGACTATGATGGTAATTGGGAAGTTTGAACAAGAAGGAAAAAGCCGTAGTTCTTTAAAGACCTGCCTCAACCTTTAGCAGAAAGTCATTGCTGGCTCATCAGGTTGGGTCATTGGATATTGGTGTGTCCTTTGAGGCTGTTCAGCTTCTTCCAACCGGTCCCATGCAACACGTTTGTTTAGCTTAATGTAAGCTTAGAGCCAGAGTGATGCCAAAGTACTCTGTCTTTATTGTATCTCTATCTGTAACTGCTGCTTGTGTGAACTGCTAAACCTTCTGCTCTTACCTGCAGTGAGTGCTTTTGTCCTTTCGTTAGAGAATGGCTTTGTGGCTTAGTTGAACTTCTTTTTGAAAGTGACATTTGAGCCTTGAGGGATGCAGTTATATTGAAAAGAACAAGCATCCTTTGTGTAAAGGAAAGACGCTGTCCTGGTCCTCCAGCAGTGCTGGCTCTTTTACCTGGCTCTTCGTGGTGGTTCAGTTCTTTGGGAGGGTCTTAGGTAATTCTGTTTCTTTCATCTTTTTCATCCTTTGTTATTCCTGTTACATACATCTTGGTTGAGGCATGGGAATTCCAAAGTGCTGGTGCTGTGTGTACCACCAGCAAAAGGCCATCTCTATCCTAAAGAAGGTCATTTAAAGACGCTTATACTTTTTGGACAAATTACTTTTAAATGGGCTGGTAGTAGTGCCTAAATGCAAGCTCACTATTCTAAACCACAGCCCTAAAAAGCCACAGATTATGATAGACCTTGCAACTTCCACATCTTTTCTTCAGGATTAGAATTGCTCCAAACTTCTTGCAAAATCTTTAACCGACAGCCTTTGTGCAGGCTGTAAGCACCTGAGTGCTGAGCTAGCTTTAACATTTGCCTGTTGGTATCTACTTGTTGTAACTTATTTCATGTTCCCCAGCATACCACAGAGCCATCATTCTCCTGAGGTGGTGGTCCAGAGTGTCGTGTGCTCATGAGCACGTTAAGGCTTCAGGTTATGGAGCATAGCTCAGCTGAAAGTTCTTTAAGTGCGACTCGCTTTGTTTTGCAACACACTCAATGTCTGAATGGAAGTTGCATGCCATAACGTTTAGAGCCTGAGGGAAAGAGGAGGATGGATTGGCTCTGTAGTGTTATTTGCTCGTCTGTATTGTTATGGGGTCATTTAATAAGACATATAGTGTTCAGATAGCGGCTGCCACACCTGGAAGTGCAAACTCTTAGCATGGCAGTGTCTTGGAGAACATTTATATTAAAGGCTTTTCTGTGCTAGCTCCTGGGTAGCGTTGACTTTAATAGATCCTCCTGCCACCCCCAGCCCTGTCTTGTGTACAAAGGCCTCAAAGAAAATGTGTTTAACTTGTGACTAGGTTTTTCTTAACCCTTCTCACTTTGTCTTCTGTAAGATGTGCCTCCTGGGGAGTAACAGAGGGACCTGCTTGTTTGGCTCATACGCACTCTTCCTTCTATGCAAGGACCTTTTGAGAGACAAAGTCTCTTTACTATCTGGCACTGCACAGCTGTTGTTGCTGCCATGAGTATTAAGGATCAGAAATGCTCGGTGTTGTAAGACTGCTCATTTTGGGTCAAATTTTCCCCTTGGCTGTAAGGGGGTCCTAAAACTCACAGGAGGTGGGAGCACAGTCCCTCTCCTGTGCAATAGGAACCCAGTGATGCTCGTGCACAATTCCCCACCTACTGTAATGACGATCAGAGCAGCAAGGAGTGACGATCTGTAGCTCTCCTCTTCTTCCAAACTGATAGAGCACCGTAGTGCTCCCATGGTGGCACGACTTGAGGATGAGATGTAGTGTCAGGTTATGGGAGAAGCAGATCTGCAAGGCCGGGATGAGGTGAGGATCGTCATTCATCATGTAGCTTCTCAGTAATAGTCTGCTGAAGTTGTTGCAGTTGAAAACTCTGGGTCCTCAAGTGCCTTAATGTGTCCTTTTGTGTGACAAAGAGTGGTTTGGACTTCTGGCTCCTAAAACTGTGATTAAACAGCTTTATGGAAGAGAACATTTCTTGTAATTGGGTCTTTGCTGGCAGCATACTTATCCAGCTCCTTCCCACTGAAGCTGGCTAAAAACTCCAGAACCTGACATGGGAGAAGGGTTTTAAAATGATGAAACAGAGGCTTTGGTTCTTTGTAATAGTTGCTTGTTGCATTGGTAGTTGGTTGGGTTTCATAGGGAAACGCTGAGAGCTGTTCCACATTCTGCCACAGCAAGAATCCAAAAGTGAATGTTCTGGTAATTCATAACCATTAATTCGTAGCATTTATTGGTGACTGAACTAGGTAAGAGGTTGCTTTTGTGTTACCTGTGTTACTTTCCTCAGACCCTGTACAGTGGAATGAAAACTGTCCATGGGAGTTTTTGGTTGTTCTGCAGAGCTGAGATTTTTGGAGCTGACGCTTAGTTATAGAAATAGGAGAGCTGTAATGGGTCACTTTGGCAGTTAAAAAGTCTGTTCATTTTCTAGGACTCAAATTTACTTGCAGAAATCCTGCATAATGAGTAAGTGATGTGAGAAGCAGGGTAATCTAACAAAAGCATAGGCATGATTCTTCTCAAATCAGAGGGAACTCTGCCTGACTTTTTCTGTTCAATTATACTGTAGGTCTTTTAATGGCATTGGTTCTGGGGTTATTTTTTGATGGCAGAATTAGCGAGGAGCATGTGAGAATAGGATACATGCTTGCCAGGACCTTTATTTTTTAACATGTGGTAACTTAAAATGGAATCTGATCCAGCTACAAATAAGACACGCTCATTTAAGCAATGGTCCTAATCATAGCAGCATCTCCCACCATAAGACTTCTACTTCTGGTCCAGAGATGAGGATAGACTGGTTTTCAATGCAGTTTGTCCTGCATCAGAGCCAGCAATAAAGGCAGTCTGCTGTTATTTGGGAGCTGAGAGTCATTTAATATTCTAGCACTCAACTTAGTTTGTCTCCAGCTCACCAACATGTTGTATGGGAAGCACTGAATGGTGGACATGAACCTAACTGAGAAGGTCCTTTCCAACTGGAACCGTTGTATGATTCTGTAAGATCCCAAACCTGACAGCTCCCTGTTTTTCATCTTGTCTGCATCCCATCCCTTCCATTCCATGGTTTTTGGCCTTAGAGCTGTCTGCTCTGCATCCAGAGAAGGTTGGATGGACAGTGCTAGCGCATCCAGTAGGCAGTCCTCCTGACTTGAGCAACTCCTTTAAATTTCCCTTAAGCTCTCCTGGGCTATTTTCTTTGACCTTTATTTAGTTAGAGGATCCCTTCCAGGAAAGCAATTATTGCCAGCCCCCTGGGTGGCTGTGATAGACCCGGTTTTGCTGTACTGGAGCAGTTGTGGTTACAAGTGCTGTAGTTAAGCATCAGCTTTAGTTTCTAACCCTGTCTTCAGAATCTGAAATGAATGAATTTTGCTTTCAGTTTCCATAGCTTGTGTAATAGTGACTTAGGTGTTGGGTTTGGCTTTTATTTTTTTGCACTATATTGGATTAGGGAAAAAGCGAACTTAATTTTTGTCCATCAGTTTTAGCTAAATGATTATTGTGTTATTCCAATGACATTGGAAGCTTGAGGAGTGAAGCCTGTCAAGAGCAAATCCTATTTTTCACAAGTAGGAGGCAGCATTGGGGAAAGTGCCTGTTCTGATGAGTCAGGCAGAAATGTAAAAGCAAAATTAATTAGTTGTACTCCTGAATCCTTTCTCTGATTGCTTCATGAGTAAGTAGTGAGAAGCTTGCCATGAGTTGCTTGAGCATTTCTGTTAAGCGCCCCCACAGAGATGCTCGGTCTCACAAGACTGCAGTTTAATCTAGCTCAAGGACTTTACAAACTCCACGAATCAAAGACCTCCTTTTTCTGTTCTCTTTAAATTTGTACTCTAGAAACGTTTAACAGCATCAGTTAATGCTGGTGTAGTGTTAGTGCTGAGCTGTGAGGCATTTCAGTGTCACTAAATCTTCACATTTTTCTAATGGAAAAGATAACTTGCACTTAATACATGTATCCTATTAGTTGGGTTTATTCCCTTCTTTTTTTATACCTGGTTAAATATATCTCTCTATTTATTGCTGTGACGTAGCCTTAAAAATTCACAGGACATTCAGCTTGATCAAGTAATACGATGAAGATTGTTGCCTCTCAGGTGCCGAGTTCCCTGACCTTGTCCATCAGGGCCACGTTTTGCTATTTCTATAAATGAAGGAGAAAACTCCAAAGGCTCAGCATAAAGCAAGACAATTCTTTTCTTGAGGAGTTTCTCTTTGGAGTCTCAGGTATTGATTTAAATGTATAAACGGCTATAGTTAACCTGTGAAAATTCCCCGAGTTCTGCAAATTCCCATGCAAGGAAAGCTGGTGTTAGGATATACACGTGTGTGTGCATGTGGATGCAAACCCACTATCATTTGTCCCATGGATAAGTTGGTTTAGGGTGTACTTTTACTGAGACAGAAACTGTGACCTTACTAGTGTATGAGATTGAGCAACTTATACAGGAACAAGGTAAAACCACAGGTAGGAATTGCTGAATAATTACCTTTAGACCAACCTGAGCAAGAACCTTCCCAAGAGGGCAAGCTCATTTAATGGTTCCTAAAACTCAATCTTGTGGATGTCAATGGTCATGCTTGATTATTTGCAGTGGTGTTTTATGAAAAAGCAATAAAAATGCATTGGGAATGTACAGAGGGGGGAAAAAAAGGGAACAACAAATGGTTTTAGTTTTTCAATTGAGTCCCTTTGGTGTGAACAGGTAGAGGCTACGTTTCATGCTGCTGTGCCTTAGCTATCTGAAATGTGCGAATGTGTGTGTATCTACCCAAAACACTGCTGTGCTCTGCTGCCTTATGATCGACAAGAGACCAGCAGCAAGAAGAAAAAATTCTGATGTTTGTTTTAGAGAAAAAGCAATTACAGTTCCGGTTAAAGGATTAACCTGTTTTTTTCCAGCTACCTGTTCCCTTATGTGCAGGGCCCTTTGGAGAGCCACACTAACAAGTACAGAGCTTGGGGAGAGGGAGAAAACATCATGGAGTCCACTCTAGATTATTCCTGATGTTATTTACACTCTTCTGCTTCTTTCGTTTCCTCTTCTGGGTTCAGGAAAACATCCCCCAGTTGCAGGCACTGCGGAAGTACCAACGAATAGCCTCAAGTATCCACTGGCTTACCCAACCAGGAATGTCTGCATGTGTTTGGTATGATGTAGGCTACACATACAAGAGATTTTCGAGAACTTGGGGAGCAGGTAGTGCTGCTGAGAGAATCCACATGATTTGAGGAGTTAAAGGTAGGCTGAGTGTTGTGGTGGATAAAACACTGGCCTTTCAACCTTGGTTCCTGTCCAGCTAGAGATGTGGAAATAAATGGGTTCACTGCTAACACTCCAATCCCAGCAGACAAAACTTCACACCAAAATGCCCCCGCATATAATTTGTCACATTTGGCATCTGTGACTAAGAAAAGAGCAAGAAGCAACCTGGCGCAGAGATGTAATCATCCTTCACCTTCCTGCTGGGGTCAGGAGCATAACAGGGACAGTCCAGAAATGCTTTCAAGTCTGGGCCTCTGAGCCACCTCCAGACATCGCCGTCTTCTGCAGACTTGTTACTGGTAGGAAATCAGCTGCCATTAGGTTTGTGCACACCTTTTGAAGTAGATAGAAAGTCAGGAATGGATTTAGTTTGTTTGACTTTATTTAGGAATGCTGCGAAAGTTAAGCTGTCCTGGCAGGAGGAAGTCTGAGTGTGTGCAATGTTGTAATTCGCTGGTCTCATTGGAGCAGCTCAGTTACTGCAGTGCATTTATTACATGTAAGTGCACCTGGCAGCATTTCTGATGCATGTAAAACTGAAGTTTGCCTGAAAAAAAAAAGGTCACTATTTGGCCACAAAGTAAAATGCAGCTCCGAGATAAACAAATGGTGTTCTTTGAAAGCTGTAGTAAAAAAAAAGCTGAAGTGCATAAAAACTCTTAAATCCTAGTGATTTTTTAGGCTGAACTGAGAAGCTCACGCGTTATTTATTAAATAGTGGTGTTTCAGCATCAGTGGCCAAGTTGCAGAATAGAAGTATCTGCCCAGAGGAGATGATAATTTCAAAGACAGGGTGTGCTGGGGAAACCCAGAGGAGAGAGGAACTGAAGTTTGGTTTGCTGGGTTCTGCTAACTTCCCTCTTGTGGCCATAGAGCCATAGGACCATGGCATTTCCTTCTGCACAAGCATTTCACTGAGGAGCAAGTATTGCAAAATCGCAGTAGCTGTGGGGAATGGGAAAATTTAACCCTTCACAGAGAAGGAGTCAGCAAATGAGGAGAGGGAGTAAAACCTGTTTGTGCTGAGTGTGGGATCCACTGAGAGTACCAGCCTCTGAAAGAGGAGCACAGGTATGAACTTAATGGATAGCTGGGGGCTTTGCCATCGCCGCCTTAAGGGTTTTAGATAGAAAGCTCTGTTTGCTGATTTTCCCACTGTAGGGAGATGATGGCTTTCTCTTTGTTCAGAAAGGATGTGATGATAAATCTCAGCCTTTCAGTTGCTTTGAGAAAATATTTCACACTCAAGAAATAGTCTGGTGGGGTGAGACCTCCAAAGGTTGTGTCAAACAGGGAAGCTTTTGGTGTCAAGAACTACTCCCATATTTCATTGACATAAGAGTGTTTCCAAAGAAAATAAGTAACTCAGAGCTCTGTCTGTTGAATTTACTTCTTGAGTTTGTCCAGGTACACCTCAGAGCTGCACAGAAAAGAGAGAAAAGGTCCCTTATCCATATTTATTTGTGCGGTTTGCTGGACATTACTTATTTCCTGAGCTTCAGTAGCATCTCTGCTACTGCTCTGCTTGGTGAGAGCAAACAGATTGGGAGACCTTTTGAATAACAAGTTGGAGAAGTAGGTGAGAAGAATGCTTGGACCTGTAATTCAGGCTCTTATTGCATAGGTTGTAAAGGATTGGTTGACTTCTGGGCACACTGTCAGATGGTTCAGGTGTCCTTTGTTCAGATCTGTGAAGAAAAAAAAAGGAAGAATCAGATAATAATGTTATCACCCCCTTCAAAAGAGAGGGCTTCTGGAGGGATTGTCTCGGTGTTCTCATTCTCAGGTCTTCATTTAGATAATGTGACTTCCTCTAACTCCGTGGAAGTCAATAAGGTTTATACCAGAGCCTTGGCACTCTATAAATTAAATATCAGGAGCCGTGTTTGAAGTTTAAAGCCTTCCCTCCTCCTGCTAGCTCAGATTTTTTTGCTGCTGTGCTTTTTTCTTTATGCCTGAGCACCTTGCTGACAAGTGCTAATAACAAAATGCCAAGAGAGGGTCCAGTCGGAGTTACCACACATTAAACATTCTGAACTTGTCCTTTTGCTCATAGATTGTGCATAATTAATAATTAAACGGTTTCAGTTGTAATGGGTTGACCTTCTTGAACTGTTCATTATTCACAAGGCAAAGGCATCACTCAAACTTTTTTCCTATTGCCCTTCCCCGTTCTCACTGTGTGTGCGCAGTTCAGCTGGTTTTGAGAAATCAGAGCCTGATTTGGTCTTCTTCTGCAGCAGATCCCTGTGGTGGAAACGTTGCTTGGATGCTTAGGGAAACATCTAGCCTTGGGAAGATGCTGGGGATGTAAGAGGCCAACAGTACACTGACCTTTAAAACCATTTGTGTCTTTACTGCCATTTTAGGAGCATCTCGGTATATAGGGCTTCATGATGTTGCTTAAAAGATAGGACACTGAATGAAAATGAAAGAACCATTTCCCAGATTTGAAATGAGCATAACTGTTCCTTACTCCTTCAGAACCTTAGGCTTCTTCTTGATTTGCCCCTATAGGGTGATTTCATTGTGCAGGTGGGTACAATAAGGCAGGCCACCCAAGTGTGCCTGGACCGTTCCCTTCAGTTACATCAAATGGCATTGCATTGCATCACACAATGGTGTAGACCTGACCAGGATGTGTATTTGTTCTATTTCCTCTTATTTTCATCTCTTTCAGTGTCAGATGAAGTGCAGGGAATTGAAGCATACAAAGTAGGGTGTATTTACTTGGAGTTGTTTTGGGACTCTTTGCTTTATGTTGGATACAACGTTGTGATTGCTCAAATTACAGAGGTAGCAGTAGCAGCATTTTGTCTCATTAGAAATAGCTCTGAACTACAAAATACTCTCACTTTTCTACTACTCAAACGGTTGTGCATAGAACAGTATCACAAATTGAGATACTTTGATCATCAGTTTCCCTGAGCAGATACCAAATGGGTGTTTTCTCTTTCCAACTAAGGTAAAATGCAGCTTTTCAGTATTCACCCCTGGAAGCAGTTGGTGGTCTGTACTTTCCTGGTTCACCTAAACCCCAAATCTGCCTCCTCCTCTGTCTTACCTGTTCTGTAAAGTAACAACTGGCTCATATTTACAGGAGTGAGGTGTAAGTTTTTTATCTGCACTGGTCTTTCTGCCCTCGAAAGCACTTGTCAGCAAATATTCCTTGAGGTGTAGGCACCCTCCCAAAGGCTTTCAGTTTTTCAGGCAAATAGCCAATAAATTTATGGGTGCCCAGTCTAAAATCCTTGGGAGACTGTATTAAACCGTGTACTTTTCATACTGAGATCCAGTTTGTGTTCATTTCCATTCACAACTAAACAATCCCTTCTGGAGCTCCTGAGAGCAAGCCAACCAAGGTATGGCTGTGGCTGATAGGCCTACAGCAGAAGAGAGTAGGCCTGGATGGGGTTGAAATACCTGCATTGTACAGAAAAGTATGGTCCCCCCGAGAAAATCTCATGTTAGTTAACATTGACTTTCATCGAGGTGATCTTTTTCTTGCATGTGCTGCAGTACAGGAGCTGTGTGGTCAAGGCATTAATCCTGACGTTGGAGCAAGTTCTTCCCTTGACTGCACGAACCCTGATGCCAGCTTAGCCTGGGAGAGCCAAGCCGATGGCTTCAGAGCAGTTCATCAGCTTCTCCTCCCCTCTCATAATGAAGTTTCGCTCTATTATGTGTTCGTCATCTCTTTGTGATTGCAGAAATTATCACCTCCCAAATGAGTGTGAAGCGCCGGCTGCCTGTCCTGCTCCCCAGCATGGACTGAGCAGAGCTGGCAGCCCCGGAGGAGGACACCTCGACGAGCATTTTACTTAAAATAAGCAGCAGGGGTGGATTGCTGGGCAGAGCCAGTTCCCCAGGGAATGAGCTCTGATGGCTTCACAACAGGATGTGTAATATGTGCCCTGAGTATTGCCTACCTGCTCTCTTGGAGTCCATCCCACCTGGAAAAGTGGCTTTTGCCACTTCAGGTGCAAGCCCAGCTCTGCTGGATGAGGGAGAATGATGGGAGAGGTAAAACCTGCCTGACTCCAAGCCTGATGTTTTCCCCTGCCTTTTCTCTATTAACATGAACAATTTCCATACACAGTTCTTTGAAGTGGAGAAAGTTTAATTGCAGTGCTTATTTCCTTGTGTTCCTTCCACTCTCCAGTGCAAACCTTCCTATATTGATGCCATTTATAAGTTGAGAAACAATAATCTCCCTTTCACCAGGTCTTAAGTTCAAAGAGGATTTGGGCATGTTCTATCAAACACTCCTTGTATTTAATAGAAGTCTTTGAAAATTGTAAAGCAATTTTGGCTTCTCCTTTTACTCTTCAGTTACTTTTGATTTAATTGTATTTTCCAGCAGTTTCCCATTGTTTGAATTGGAAACAAAGCCTTAATAAGAGTTCTAGTTAATTTTCTGTCTTGTAATTACCGATCTCATTTTTCTGATAATTGGCCACAGCAATTATATGTATATTTACTAATCACATAGGAGGCTCTGCAGTTGTGTCTATCTGCCACCATTGATAATGGCACACACATTGCAGAGGTGCTTTTATCATCTTCTTTTTTCCACTACATCAAAGCTATTTCCTCGCATTCTCAATAATGAATACATGCATGCATTTGACACAGTTGTGTGCTAGAGAAATTGTTTGGCTCCCACCAAATGCTGCACGCTCTGAGTTTCTTGCCTGCAGCGCTGGAAGGTTGTATGTAATGATATATTGCTCATCCAAATGGCCAAAGCACTCCAAAGCACAGTGAGATTAAAATAAGTCATTCCTTTGTTAATTTAAATAGGTGCATGTATCATACTTTGCAGGGTACTTTGTGTAGGGATGTCAGGGACGAAAAAAGACGCCGAAAGGTATTTTTAATAGCAAATGAGAATAGATGAGAATGGAGTCATTTGCAGCTGCCTGTTTTATGTGGCTCTCTTGTTCCAACTGTAGGTCTAATGAGATGACACTGTTAAAGTACTCTGCAGTGTAATTTCATTACATCCTGAGCTGTTACACTATAAACACAGTGGAGCTCTCTGTCATTCTTGGAAAAACTCCTAAATTCGTAAAGCCCTTCTTTGCAAATGGTGATGTTTGTTCCCTGTTTGTAATTCCGGGTTTTCTTGTGCTCTTAATCTGGTTTTCTGTTGTTCTTCCATAAATCCCTGGGGGTGATCTCCCACCCCTGCACTGGTGAATCCTGCTTTTGGGCTTTCTGTCCCTCTTAAAATTGTTTCACCTTTTAAATCCAGCACAGACAGCCTCTAAAATGAATAAGTGTAAATAAACATGAGTGTAAATAAATAGCGAATGCAGTGAAAGAAACAAAGGTCAGCACAAGAATAATTTCACAGCTCTTTGTTAATTACAAGACCATTTGTGTGTTACTTAAATAATCATTAATTTCTCATTTACACTTTCCCTACCTTCCTTTTTACCCTGTGGCTATCATTGTCCTTTTTTCACCTCCCCTCAGTGTCTTTCCACATGTTTTTACCCATTGTGTAATACTCATTAGTTGAAATTCAGTGTTTTATAACACATTCTAGGAAGAATTTGTACCTTTCTGCCTCAGATTGTCTGTGTGAAAAGGGGTTTTGTCGCTTCCTTGGGGGTTTTATTTTCCCTTTCTTTTTTGGTTTTGTTGTCACCATTATATTACTCCCCTAAAAAAAATATCTTCTCTCCTTCTGACTCTGCTTCTCGTTTCAATCCAATCCCAGGAATCACCCGTCCTTCCAGCCGGGGAGTTCTCTGAGCCATTTGTACACTTCATCACTCAATGGTAAGCTCAGTTTGCAAACATGCCATGCCCTCAATGTAAATGATACATGCCATTAACTCCGCAGCTCTGTGAGACCTTATGGCTTTCCTTGCATCCTTTCTGAGAGGAGAGGGACTTGGGGGCCTTGGGCAGATGGGGCAGCAAAGCTAAGCAAACTGTTTAAATTATGTAAACGTTATTTACACAAAGGGTCGTAAAAGTACTTACAAGGGTTTTTTTTTCCTGTTTTAATAAACCTGCCCTCAATGTGGGTGCAGTCTTGTGCACCGAGACTCCGAAGGATTCATCTGGGGGTAAAAAAGCCACAAAGATTCGTGTCTGTAGTAGCATTATTGAGGGCTTTTTAAAATATTACTTATAAAATTGCCTCCCTATTTAGAAAGGCGAGCAGCCTCTATGAATGCATCGGCTTTCAGTACGTCATTCTGTTTTAAAACACACCACTGGCTGTATTTTCTTTGCTTTAAACTGAATAGTTCATTGAAAACCTTTTGAATTAAAGGAGGATTGGGGAGAGGAGGGATTTGTGGAATAACAAATACAGTTGTTAAGGACCAAAGAATATAAATCTTGCAGGTGAGCTATGCTAAAGAAACAAAGTGAAGGGAAAATCCTTTAACTATTGCATCCCCCCCCCCCTCCAAAAAAAAAAAAAAAACAGGAGGGGGGGGGGAAGATAGGCATTTGTGTATGGAAAAAGAAACAAGCTTGGATTCTGCAGAAATACGTGTTTGATGGAGAAGCATCCCTTCTGCAAACGTGAGCTTCCAGGGCTGGATGCTCAGCTGTGCTAAATCAGATGGAGCCAGCTCAGCGTGTGGCACTGGAGCTGCAGCCCTGTGGATGGAAGGGAATCCTGCTGCAGGGATGTGTCCTTGAAGTCCTCGGCCCCATGTAGATCTATAGGTCAGGCTTTGAGGCACTTTCAGGTTCTCTATGCCAGAATCACTGTGGCAAAAGTCACCTAATAAATTGACTTTTGAATATATAACATAGAAAGTACCTCTCAGGAGTGATGTAGTGGGTAACAATACAGGCACAAAAAGCAGCCTGATGATCGGGTAATTAAAGCGACTAAATAATTAAAGTTTGTGTAACATAGGCCTCCGTTTTCAATAGTTTCAGTTTACAAAGAGCAACACAATTTGGAGGGTTCTGCTGCACAACTAACTGGTGTGTGTGATGTGGAGGTCTGTGCTTTTTATCCTTGCAAAACAAATTGATGCCAGGCTGTTCTCAAAAAATCCCCAACCCATTCTCGTTGAGGCAGAGGGAGGGATAACCTTTGTTAAAATTTCCACAGATGTCAAACTGAAGCATAACTGATGGTGGCTAATAGCCTTATTGTCCCTGGGGATGCAGCTACTTTGGACTGTCAGATTAGAACTGCTCCCAACCTACTCACTTACTTGCTAATGCTGCATTATTTGAGGAGCTTGGAGTTGTTTGAAGGGGAGGTAAATTGTGTTGTTAATCCTCCAATGTACAGCACAGATTTTAGAGATAGTGTTATATTGGCTGTATTTTTTAATGGGAGGCATTGCTGTTTAAAAATGAAGTGAATAAGAGGAAGATATATTCAAGCAATCAATTCTTAATACGTATTAGAGATGTCAAGTGAACGGCCTATCAGACTTTACGCTGGTTATGCCATAAAGACTGGCTGTTTGGATGTAATCCAATTAGTCAGTAGGCAGCTCCTGATGGTCACCTCTGTGCCATGTTATTGTGTTCCTTCATGCAGCTAAGCACAGCCTTCAATAGCTAATTGCACCTGTTGCGCAGAAAACTAGGACTATTTGGATGAGAAACATGATCTTATAAACAGGTTAATGCTGTGTAATGAACTATCACCCTGCAGTGTAATGGAAATAAATGTGAAAAAATTAAGGTAGAAACCCCAGGGTATTGTGCGTGCTCCTGAAGCTGTGTACTGTGAGACTTTGATTTCCCACCTGTTTGTGTAATACTTGGTGTTGAGCTATGTAATAATCCCTAGCAAAATGAGAATCAGCTTACTGTGTCTTCTGAGCTGACTCTTTTCAATGTTCTCTGTATTTGCACACTTTCATGGTTGCAAACGGTGTAGATCGCTACATCCCTTAAGGGACGGATGGGCGGGAAGGAATAAATCCATTAACGTTTTTGGCCGCTGTTAGGACCCCCGTGTTCTGTTGGCACATGACTCAGTTAAGAAATACATGGAAATTGTTCACTGTGTTAAAAGAGATCTTCAATATTTAAGCAAGTGGAATAAAGGAGCGGTGGTTTACATGTGATCGTTTTGTTTTATGCACATAGCATGAAAAAGCAACCAAAGGAAAGGCCGGCACCCGAAGATTTAATGGTAAGTGGAACTTCAGAGCCACTCAGTATCTTTATTCATGTGTGTAGAAGTGTATCTGTACTTCTCTGCATTTTTCTTCATTTACTAATGTAGATCTAAACTCTTCTTGGCTTGTGCAGCAATTACATATTTACAGGGTGCACAGACCAGAGGTAGAATGATGATGATTCCACTGATGGGTATCTTGCTGTTACCTCTGTCATGGCCAAAGCTTCACTTGTGATGCGGGGAGTTAATGCAGAACTTTCCCAGCCAGTGTCAAGGTTCAGTCAAAACCATTTTGATGCTTAATACACAGGGTTTTTCAGTTTGTATGTCCGGGGATTACAGCTTAATGTAGGTCACTCTTTGTCATCATTTGCCAATCTTAACCTTTCAAAATCAGAAGATTGAAAACAGAGGATATGGTCAAAGTAGTCTTTTTTTAATGAAATGCAGGAGCCACTGTTTTCACTTATATTCATGTAAAATGAAATCAGAGTGGCTGCAAAAGATTGGGTCAATACATAGCTTTGGTCTGTCCGTAGAAGGGCTCTCGGTGGTGGAATCTGAGCTCAGAGACCACTTCTTTGCCTTGCAGTTGTCCTTTTTTTTCTCTTTCAGTAAAGCAGTAACAGGGTACATACTCTCAGAAGGGTCCCTTGTGGCTGTGCATTCAGTGCAAAGTGCTGTTTTGACTGGTTTTAAGCAGCTAGAAAAATACTACATCAAACCAAATATTTACAGGAGCTTCTATTGTAGATAAGAGTTGTTCTATTGTAGATAAGAGTTGTTGTAGATAAGCTAAAGTAATATTTAATTACTTTTGCTTATATGTTGTGCTTCCTGTAACTTGGAGGCCTGTGTAAAGTCATCAGAATTTCTGTGCATTAAATACCTAGGAATAATCTAACAGATTTTAACAAGAGAAGGACACAGTGGTGTCTCATTTCTTGCTTGCATGCCGTGAACTGCAAGTAGAATAAACAAGTGTTTCTGTTGCAGCTATTCTCTAGTTAAAGGCTAATCTCTGAAGATGCCCTGGGGCAGATATCTCACAACCTTGACTAGTCTCAGTTCAGATGCTGGTTAGTAAGGTATTTAACTCTGAATCTCATTTTAAGGATATTAACTTCAGTAGAGCTACATTTAAAGTTAGGCACCTGCATAAATACCTTGGTAAAATGAGGCCTTGAAGTTTACCAGAGCCAATCCACTTGGTGGTGGTGGTGTGTGTCATACAGGAGGCTTGCACTGCCTTATTTTGTCTTTTTTATTAACTTTTGATGGTTGGGAAATTCTTGCAGTTAGTCACATCTGAGAAAACTTGGAACAGGTTCTGGAGATGTAGACACATTTACCTTGTGCACTATTATGCTATGGCTGGATAGCTTAGCTATTAAAACAACAGAATAGGGTTTCATAAAACCTATATCTGTTTGTAAATGCCTCTTTCAGTGATGCAATAGGCCTGCCACTTATAAATAAAACATCTGCAGATCGCACATACCCCCATAAGTATATATATATGTTTGTAAGCAATAACACCACTCCAGGGTGTAGAGTCATAAACATGAGGCCAAAGGGTGAGTGCCTGCAGTACCAGGGAAGTGCACAGATTTATCTCTACAACTACGTGCCCTGGAGTGTGCGAGTCCCCTTTAAAGGAGGTGTTTTGTAAAATAATTTTGAACTCGTAGCAGCCTGGGGGAGGGGAGGGCAAAAAAAATCCCTTCCTACTTTTTAAACAAAATCTTTTGTTTAATTCATTTTTCCCCTCTTGCTTCTTTCTATTCAATTATAAATGAACTTGCAACTACACGTATTAAAGCATGAGGTAAAGCACTGCTGAAAGAAGTGACCCAGTCTTTGCCTGCAGTGTGACTGACCCTCATACACTGCCCTAAATTCCCTCCTGATGGGCTCAGAGCACCCTGTGCTTTGCTGTTACACTCGCTGTTAGCTCAGTAGTTGCTCTTCAGTCAAGCGCTTTGCCTTCTTGCGCTTGCCCAGTCTTGTGAAGGAGCGCTTCATTTATAAAACTCATATGCATGTATACATTAGCATAATACATCTGTATACAGACAGCGTATCTGTACATACGTATGTGTATATAATTTACCATACTTTGTTGGAAAACAGGGCCAGAACAAAAGCTACTAAACACCCTCTGAATTGTAGAATTGCTTGCCATGATTAAAATCCTTTTCATTCCACATCATCCATTTCTGAAACCTCTGCTGTCATTTGATGGGCATCTCCCTGCTAACCATAGGAGTGGGTAGAGTGATGCATCTACTATCAGTGAAATCCTCATCAAGGTTAGGCTAGTGTTGATGCAATGAGAGCAGGATTTCACCTTGTTCATTGGGTTTTGGGGAATTTTTTATGGAGAAGAAATGTACTAGTGAGGATGAAAGGTGTAACCCATAATCATCATTAGCTTCTGACAAAACAGTGGAGCACAGGCATTCTCCCTTGTGGACATTACCCATACTGGAAGTCACTATTTTGTAACCAATTTAGTATAATTAAAGACTGAAAGCAGAATGAAGGGAACACAACATCAATCTTTTTCTGCTCTCCTGATACTCAGTGGATTGTTCAATGCATTTTAAGAGCCGACTCACAATACCTGGAGTGCCAGATTGGCAACTCCCATGAAGTCGAGGGGCTAGGCAGGGTTGGATTTACCCTATCGTGTTAGGAAGCCCTTTTTTTCCTATAGAAGTTGCAGCACATTTTGTCAGAAAATAGGGCCAAAGCCAAGGCTGTGTGAAATTCCTGCATAAAGTCAGGTTTCTATTACCATAGATATTCTTGTGCAAGTGAACACCAAATTCCCTGAACAGTTGGTTCCTGCATTCACACTCGGTCATTATGCCATTACTTCTGTACACCCATCCACAAAACAGGATAGAACATCAGTTGCTCTGTGTGTAAAGAATTTTATACTATCTTGATCAATTATTTGTTTCCAAGTATTTCTGATGAACAGGCTTGTTCCACAAAGGCAAAACCAAAATAATTTCACCAAGCAATGGGGAAAATTGTCCATCCAGGGAAAAGAATGATCTTTATAATTCACTGGTGGTTATTCTGACCCTTGTGCTTGCAGTGTCTGCTGTTTTGTCTCCACTTTGTTCCCTCTTAAGAAGAGGAAGGCATACAGTCAATTAAATCGAACATACTCCTGTTTCAGCACCAGGGAAGACTGCACAACATTAGCACATTCCTCTGTCTCTCTTCTCTCTCCTTCCAGCAAGGAAAAGCTCCTCAATTCTTCTGTATGTATTATTTTTTCCTCCCATGAGCTTCCAGTGTTCATCTAAACCACAGAGTTTCCTGGCATCACAAGCCTGGATCCCAGGGAAATGCAGACCTACATGTATGTTTAGCAATTGGGATGTGGAGGTATGGTGAGGTTTAAGCTCCTGCTCGTGGCAAGTGTACGGGTAGGCATCCGCGCGCTGGTTTGGCTCAGGAAGCTGTAGATCTGACTGTATTTACGGTAGTTTTCAGCAGCTTTCCATTCTAAGCTCTATTTAATGGAATCTATGCATAGTAAGTAATCAGGTCAGAGAGAAGCAACATCCCCTGTTTGAGATCAATCGCTGGCTAATACTTTATCTAGGCCACTTTATTATCTCATGCTGATTCCATTCCCATTCTCCTCCTCCTTTGTAGCATGCACTTCAGCTGTGGTAAAAGTACGTATCGCATACATATTAAAAACATATACCCATTCTATCTGTATGTAAATGTGTGAGACACAGCTGGATATTGCAGGAGTTTGATTTACTAATAGTTATTATCTGTTCTAGCTGTTCAGAGGCAAAGAGAGTTTCAGAAAACAAGCTAGCGCAGAAATTGCCTTTATGATATCACTATCCTGCTTTGGTAATTGTTTAAAATCTCTTCTTTAGCTGGAAGCTTGGCCTTTTATTTTGCAGATTGAGGGAGCTTTTCAGAAAGCCAGCAGAATTGTTGAAGTCTGGTTGAGATTTTTTGGTAGTACAGCATTGAACTCTCCCATGCTGCACGTGGCTGTTTAAATGAAAGCGATTGACTTAAATAGATTGTATTTGAAGTACCAAAAGTCAGGCATGTCGCAGTTATTCCATTATGCTTTTCCATGGATGCATAAAAGTACAGCCTTTAGGATGCTGGTTGGTCTTCTGAAGGAGAATACTGGGCAGGGAGAGGCAGTGCTTTTGGCCAAGAATTCAGTCACTTTCCGCCCTTGATGGCTTTAGTACAGATCTCATGATTTTTGTTCAAGTCTCCAAGTTCCAAACACAACTACTTGCTTTTCTCCTTCAAATTTAAATTACCAATGCTTTTTGTGTTGGTGTTGCATTAATTTAGAAGATTGCAGGATAAGTTGTACATAATCAGTGTGACCTGATGGAAAACGTGATGTTGTGCTTTGGGGTTTTTATTTCAAAGCCCCTTTCAGGTTTGAAATTCCCCATTCCTGTGTTGCTGTGTTCAGTAATCCCTCTCTCCATTTCAGGAATGGCATTTAAACCGAGGATCCTGATCTTTATTAGCTACAATGGTCATTTTTTGAGATACATCATTTTGTGTTTAAATATGTTAAGGTATGTGTCAAGGTATTATAGACTCTCAAAAATAGAAAGCTCTTATGTAGGCTCTATTTTAAGTGGCTGTATTCTAGAGGGTCTGGGTGGTAGCATATCTTATCAGGTAGAGCTGAACTTGTTTGCAGCTCGCTGTGTGTGTAGCTCTTAGGAAATACTTCTCTGGTTTAAACAAGCAAGTGAAGGGTCAGCATAATCCCACCTGGATTTTCATACAAACCTTCAGAATAAAGCCTGTAAAATACCTCCACTTAGGTTTGTCAATATGGGATTTCCCCCAGCGAGTAATTTGGCTTTTGCATTATAGCAGTGGCATTGCTGAGTAGCTGAGATGACTGTACAGGTTGGGGTGTTTTGTTGGTGTTTTGGAAAAGACCAGAGGGGCATCTGCTGTCTGCTTTCCACAATCACATCCCATAAATCTTCTGAAGACACCTTTTCAGATCGATGTTTTGCACCTATCTACATTTTGATGCATCATTGCTGGATTGCAGTGAGCCAAGAATTTTCCCTCTCTGCCTACTTACAATCATTAGGGTTTTTTTTTCCTCCACCACTGCAGGATCTCCTATCAACGATGATTTGTCCCACATAAAATCATCCGTGCTTGGACCCGTGATGGATAGCTTTGTTTGCAAGCATTTAGACTCTCCTCTGTCACAGTGATCCCAGTTACTCACCCCATGACAGGGAGAAATCCTGACAGACACCAAGAAAACACATGTCAGATGTGAAGGAAAGGGCTCCCGGTTTCCCAAGAAAAGAAGTATGGAGCCAAGTATCTTAGTTGCTGTGAATATGGAGTTGTAGAATTGTTTAGGTTGAAGGAAAAGACCTTTAAGATCATGAAGTCCAACCATTAAATATAGATGATATATATTAAACTGTACCTTCAGTCTGTCAATTCAGACATACAGTGGACGTACATTGGAGGCAATGACAATATTTATATTGACTTCAGGGCTCAGGATGTGCTTGCTGCTTACTGTGTGTTATCTTCCTTGCTCAGGGTAGCTTCAGAATTTGGGGGGGGGGGGAAATACATATTCTTTCAAGTGGTTGCATTGCTCAACCTATTCCCCACTCAACAGGAATGGGGAAAGGTGGGTTATGGATCCTTCCCTCTGTCTTCCAAAACAAAAGAAACTGTCTCTGTCCTTAGGGATATGATTTGTTCTTCTTCATCACTTGAGAAATCAGCTCTGGAAATGGAGAAATACATTCAATCAGCGTCACTAAATCCAGCAATTACAGAGGACTAAGACTGTGACAAGGTTAACTTCTGTGTGTGGAGAGTTTGAAGGCGTTATATTCATCCACTGCCTTCTGCAGTCCCTCGCTCATACAACCACTGACTATTTACCACAAATGTGAACATCTGACTTCCTAACACGCCCTGAAAGCTGCATATTGTATTAGTGCTTTCCAGTGAAATGAAGAAAGAAAGAGTTTGAGTTGGCTCCAAAAAGCGTTGAAAATCTAAGGAAATTGGGCAAAACCAAATTGGTAACAGCTTAGGGTGATACACTTAATGTTTTTGGTTACTTGGGTCTCCTGGGCTTTGCAGTTTAATTCGAGCAAATGTTTCGCTTGGCACTCCTTGTTCTGCAGTTCTTCAGGCAGAGAGGCAAATATTTACATCTCACTCATTTTGGTAGCAGAATTGCACATCTTTCAATTATGATACGTTGAGAACACGTGTGTTTGCCTTTGTGTTTTTATGTTAGCTGTCTTCCCTCTGTATTTGTTCTTTTAATCTCTAAACAGTTCCAAAATCAGAGCTGTATCTTTAATTCCCTGAAGTTCTTCCCAGGTGCATCAAGGAGTTTACTCTCAGAGGCAGCTGTTGAAATCCGTGTGCGATATTTATTTGTATAATGAAACTGGAATTGAAAACGCATTCAAACACGCTGCATAGATTAAAACTGCTGGTATTTGTGTAGTACCAGCTACTTGTGAGTCTGTATCCCGATTAGCTCCTGCAGTATTAAGTAAGAGTAATAATTGCCTATGAATAAGCAGAGTATAAAGCAGGAGATAGAGATATGGCTTCTTAGTGACCTGCGTGCATTATGCCTCAAATCCCTTAATCAGATTTGTGCTGGTTGATTCTTGTGTCTGCAGAAATTCAGCTGGAGGATCAGGGCCTAAAGTAGTAAAAAATCAATTAATACCACTTTCTAATTTGTGTGGTTGACAAAAAAAAAAAAAACCTGCATATAAATAGGAGACATTTTTCTACTTAAAGAGGGGCCGCACTGAAAGATTTTTAATTGGATTTTCATTGTGATTGACAGCAGTTGATTATGACAGTAACTTTATTTGGCTGGACTGTTATAGCCCTCTTGTTCTGGGTGGGGTTTTGTTCCCCCCATCAAAGCTTGTCTTTATCCACAGAATTCCCGGGGGAGCAGCAGTGCCTGTGAAAGAGCCTTTTAGCACCTTTGTTGCAGCCATCCCCGGTGATGATTGGGCCCAGCTGGTAGCAGATCAGAAAATGTGCCTTTCACAAAGAGGTTGCATCTCCCTTCTCCCTTGTTTCAATAATTTTAAGAGCCTCAGAAACCTGTTGAGGATTAGAAGTAGCTTTAGATGTGAAATGAGTGTTAAGTATTAGTAATCGGGAGATTAGGGCCCCGGGGACAATGGGAGATAAACAACTGCAATTAAGGCAAATCTGCCAGAGTAAACAAAATTTAGCAGAAACAGATGCCCTAACCATTTTGGGGGATTGATTGGAGGGCACCGAGGAATCGATTTTTGTCTTGTTTACACTTCCCAAACCCCTGTAATAAACTGGGGAGGCTGAATATTTCATAGAGCCTGATTTTAGTTAATTTTTTTTCAGCTCCTCACAGTAGGCTTGCTCTCTTCTAACAGTGACCAGCCCCGACTTTATTCAGCATTCACAGGGAGCAGCTAATTGTCTATGAAGGGCCCCTGTGTTTAAATGGGCTTGACAAGAATTTAAATTCTGTTTCAATCAACCTCTGTGCTCACAGTCTGCTCCAGTTTCTAATTTTTAAATTAAACATGATAGGGTTTTTTTTCCCTCTTTTTCTCTTCTTTAAGCTGTGGCCTGTCCTCCAGAGCTGGCTGCTCGCGCTCCCATCCCACGGTACAGGAATGCACACCCTTATTGAGGCTGTAATAGCAAAGCATGACAAGCCACAACCGTGGAAAAGTTCATTGTCCCATAAATGTGCATCTGCCCGTTTGGGTTTAATGGGAAACACTGGGGTAAAGGCTCAGCTGATGTAAATCAGCACGGTTACACCGGCATCTGCCTGCATAGCTGCAGGGAGACGGGGTTTCCACCCAGGAAAGGCTCCCGGTAGGGAACGGTGGTGTTAAAATACAAGTATGAGAATGTAAATGGTTTTCATGGTCTTGGTCGTTTGTTCAGTGACCTTGTGAGAGATTCTGAGGGGGGTTTAATGGTTTTTGCCAAGCCAACTAGTGGTGATGGATTTTGCCACCTTCTCTGTGTTTTCAGCAGGGTCCGCATGGTTTTTGGGTATCATTTCATACCTGTGCTTTTTCTGGTCCTGAGATGGGATTGATTTGACAGTGTGTTCATATTAGATCATTTAACACTTGCTTTATTTGGTCTTTTCAGTAGTCCTGGCAAACATGGGGCTGTTACTTTGCACTAGACGCAGTCAGTGTGCAGGCATGTCTTGCAATGTGATTGTGGGGAGCACTTCTAAAACCAACTTGCTCATTTGCAGGCACTTCATCATGAAATGCTAGCAAAGTGCAGGCTGTTTCATTCTCCCTTTTTGCTTCCAACCGGATCATTTTCCAGGGTTTTTAGTTTTGTTAATTGTTATTTGTGTGGTGTGCAAGCACGCACACGTATGGCACACAACATTTTCCACTCCAAGACATGGGTGAAAAGCATTTAGGAAGTTGTTTCAGTTTACTCCATCTTAGTGATTTTTCATTTTTCCATCTCAGTAGAATCTCAGTTTCTCAAAACTTGGAGAAATCACCTGTTTTCTCCACCCCCCTTCTCCAGTCCAGGGAACACATAGGCCCTGTTTGAAGGAAATACTATATCAGCCTTTAATGTCTGACTTAGCTCTCTTTGGTGTCAATGAGATCAGTCCTGTACTCGTGTGACATACGAGCTGAATACGTTCTGCAGGTGCATCTCCATAAACATTAGAGATGAGGTCAGGCTGCCTTTTTGGTGTGAATCTCCTGCTCTTTCAAAGGTACCATTTTTTATTCTCACCACAAGCAGGGCTTGATGCTCATGAATTGATTTCAAATTAAACCGAACTAGGAGATGTGCTCTAGGCACACACCTAATGAGCTCCAGTTACTAATGGGTGCTGCGTCTGCAGACCAGACCAGAACTGGTCAGAAGTAAAACCTCTTCCATCCCTGAAACCTTGCACCAACCGTTTCATGCAGCAAATCTGCTTCTGCGGTCGACAGCTTGCTAATGTTGACATACTCTTATCAGCCTTGGGCCACTCTCTCTATTCCTCTTCCACAGCTCTTTTTAACCTCAGCAGCACTTGCAAAAGCACACTCCAACCGTATTTTGGTTGCCTTAGTTTTTTGTAAGAGTCATCACAAAAAGAATACCTTTGCTGGGAGTGAGCTCGTTTTGTCTGCTAAGCACCAAGAGCCATGCCAAGGACAGTTACCGATTTAACAGCAAATATCAAAAGCAAAACTGCTGTGGAAAGAATGATCTGCAGATGGGCAAATAGACTCCTCAGTGCCACAGCCAAAACCAAAACTCTGTAGTAAATTTAAGACTGCTCTATGCCACAGAAAGAGACCAGCAAAAATCAGACACATCCATGTATGCGCACCCAGGGGTCCTGCAGTAGGAGGGGATTGAGTCAGGTCCATGCTACAGAGTGGAGCTGCACTGATTCCTGATGGTCTGACCTGGAAAAAGGATTCCCTCTTGACCCTGAGTCTTGTGATGTGCTGCCTGCCCGGACACATCAGTCAGGTGCACAGGGGGTCTCGGAGATCTGTTTGTAGGGCCACCAGCGCATCGTTTGGCTGTGGCCAATGCCCAAAAGAAGGTTGAAAAAAGGATTTTAATACTAATGTCATCATAATCATAATGATCTCTATTGCTGCTTAGAAATGGGAATTAAGGAGTGCTGTGTGGACAGTTCTTGAGGTTTTCAGGTTTAAGTTAAGCTTTTCTTCCTCTTGGTCCATCCGTATGCTTGGGGATTGCCATGGTTTAAAGCAAATTCCGTAAATTGCAGCAGAATTTTGGTGCCTCAGCAAAATCACTCAACCAGCCAAAAATCGTTTGCAATTAACTTTGTCATATAAGAAGTAAAAGTGCGTTGGTAAAAAAGTTTATCTACAAATAGATGATAATACTAGAAAACCACATAAAAGGAATGCTTCTCAAGAAATGCAGCTCCAAGTCTTCACTGCTCAGTGGTGTTACCCATTTATCTTTGCTTAATACATTTTGTATCATCTTTTCACTGTCTTAAATACCATCAGAGGGATAAAATCATTAGCGTGCTAATCTGGGTAGCCATAGTTCTAACACTGACCTAGGCTAATCTGCCTTTGCAATTTCAGAACTATGTTTGACTCCTCTGAAAGTAACCTTAAATTGTAGTCTTGTAAGAATTCCAGAGCTGTATCCTTCACTCCTTCTCCTAATGAGGTTATGACCAAATGCTCATTATAATTGCTTTAGACTCCTTTTAATTTTCAAGCTTATTAATCATAAGAAGAGTTATTTAAAATTGCATAAATTAATCTTAGATTAAAAGCCCATCAAAGCCTCGAAACAATTAAGAATAAGTAGGATTTCCCTGGGGCAGCAAGTTTTATTTTAATAGTGTAGTCAGGTGGATATCAGAACATTGAAGTATGGTAGTGATTAATGTATGCAAAATTTAAATGAGAGTTTTTAAATGGCAAATCTAAATCACATATTGACCTAACTGTAGGCTTTAACTGCATTGTCTGTCATATATTTAAACTGTTTAGTAATCAACATTTTAATTACAGTGTATGTTAAGGAGGCCGTGCAACAAACAAAACTCACCACTTCCTGCCACTCTGCATGGAAGTGTTTAGCAGGCTGAGGCTGTGCCATTATCTGCACAGCATAAGGAGTGAGAATGAGAGCAGAAACTTCAAGGGGACTAATGCCACTTGATTTTGCTTATGGATGTGTTCTTGTCCCTCCTTCATCTCTGCCCAGAAAACACCACCGATGGATGTGGCTTTGCCCTCTTTGCTGCCCTCACCCTTCTCTACACAAAGTGGTGCTTTCTGCTGCCCAAGCTGGCAGAAGCTACAGGTGATGTCCTCTTAGGGCTTGGAAATGCCCCAAAAACATTTTCTGGGTGCTTTTGTCTTCAGACCCTGGGGGTCCCTGTACCACCAGCATCTTTGCAGGCACCTACAGACTTAGTGCAGCACCGAAGACCTATTAAAGTCTCTTTGGCCCCTGCTATGGGCAATTTCACTCCAGCAGCCAGCTGCGAACAGGCGCTCAGGGATGCTGAATTCCTTACCAAGCACAGCGAGAGGCAGTCCTTGCCCTGAATAGTCACTGTTCTGGGGATAGGAACTGGGAGAGAGAACTGGGCCAGTAACACCTGGTCCCAGATCGAAGGCAGCCATACAAGTGCATAGGAAAAGCTGGTACTTTATGGTTAAATTTGTGATTTGACATATTTGCTGCAGGTGGAAGAGTCAAGGAGGCTTCATTTGTGGAGGAGAATGTCTGTCAAGGCAAGGAGTGACCTTGCTGTAGCTTTGGGACACAGGATGCATGCTTTCCAGACATGCATGTTTGGCCTCCCAGTGCTGTTTCAAGACTTCAGGTGCTCACCCTTTCCTTTAAAGGGTTACCTCTGATGGTCAAAACACATCCTGAGATTGCAAAAGTAAGCCAAGACATACAACAGCCAGATCACAGTTAAATAGCATCTTGCAGGGTCTTTTCACCTGTGTGTGTATTCATTCCATGTCTCCTTGGATTGATGTGTTTGAAGCCTTCACATTTTTCACCCCAGTCCAGCCTCATAAGCGCATGATGGAGGGAAGCCTGCTGCATGGAGCAGCCCCTGAGGAGGACTCTGACACCTTCTGTGCCTGTGAATTAACAGTGTTTTGGGAGTCGGCAATAGAGTATTGGCCTGAGGATTCCTCGCTGCTATTCCTGGCTGTGGGAGCAGAAATCGGCCTTGTGGATAGCTAGCACAGATAATTAGAGCAGCATTTAGTTTGGCTTGTCCTTGGAGGCAGGAGCTCTAGATGTAAAATCCTCCGCTACTGGAGGCAGTGGTAGAGTGATGAAATCTTACACATGCTGAGGTCAGCGCAAGGGGATCTGGGGTCAGTCTGGGGTAGTCTGGGTTCCTTTGTGTTTCCAGGCGTCCCAGGAAGGTAGCACAGCTCCAGAGCTGAGATGTGTATTTGTCCTTTTGGAGCTCTGACTTCCGTTCCTATGAAACATGTGAATGGGCAAGAGTTTCCCCACGAGTATGTGCCCTCAGTTAATTAGAAGAGCTGTAAATGGCATAGACACATCGGTGGCAATGGGGGAAATGTGGTGCACCCTTTTACAGCCAAGCTCTTATTTTCCAGGATCATTCTATTCTTAAAGGGTGCCCTAGTGCTCAGAGATGCCATGTTTGTATAGGAAAAACTGTGTGGCTGCATCTGCTGCGCCATGGTGACATTCAGTGCTGCAATGCCAATGCAGTGATGTGCCATTTCTAATGCTGCTGGATTGTCTTCTCCCTCTCCCCTTCAAAAACTACCATCCGAATCACATGTAAAGCAGAGCGAGCTTCCCTTAAAGCAGCCTCTAGCCATCAGTAATATTTATTTTGTGTATTTGTTTTAAGCCTGTGAAGACTGTGGTTTCCTCCATACTGTCCTGATGGAGCCCTGACCAGCAAGCGTGCAATGCCCCTAGCCCTAATGTGCCATTAATGATAGGTTAATGTACAGTATAATGTTTTTTGGACTATGGGTTCATTACACTTCAGAGTGCAAGGTCCTTCTACAGGGCGCCCAAGGTCCCATTGCATTATATCATGCAATAAAAATACCCTTTTCATATCACACACTAATAAACTGTATTTGAAATGCTGTCTAAGGGCACTGCCATTGTCTGGCTAGTCTGTGGCTGCAACAGTTGGGGTCTTTTTATTATGGTTTTTGTTAGGCTGAATTCAGATTTTTAAATGAAATGCACAGTTTGTCTGTGCCTCTTTGTAATAAACGGAGCACAGGCCTTTAACTGCACAGTCTGGGATGATTCCTGTAAAAGGGACATTAAAAGGATGGCACTATTGCAATCAACAGCAATGCTGCGTGTTTCCTAACATTCCTTCTGCAAGCATGAGGCCTTTTGTCGTCATTTCTGATCTGTTGGGTATTGTAGTTATGTTTGGGTGTCGTGTAGTCGTTAAGTGACAAAGGGGAGATTGAGATGAGCTCATAGGCAGAAATTCTTCCCTGTGAGGGTGCTGAGGCCCTGGCACAGGGTGCCCAGAGAACCATCCTGTGATTCAACTGTAAGACGGCCAAGGGCAAGACTGATGGATTCGCTCTCACTGCTTCATAGGGCTGTGTCCCAGGGGGACTTTGGTCTCCCCTGGACAGTTCAGCCTTGCCCCTATCAGCAGTGCCAGTGAGCAGATCCAGAGCAGAGCTGCATGTGGGCACTTGGTGTGGGAATAGGCCCGTGGGTCTGCGTCCTGCCAAGGGTGTGATGTAAAGTCTGTTGCAATAAGCTCTGGGTGGGTTATTATCAGAAATGAAGATTTCTCAGGCCAGTTGGGGAAGGCAGTGAAAGCAAATTGCTGAATTTTAAGGGTAGGTAAAATTATGGAACTTTTACCCTTGAATAATGGCAATTTAATTGACTAGGCTGAATGATTGATGGCTTGTGAGCAATGAGTTTGAATTACCAGGGCTGTGTGTTCAGGGGGGCACTGCCCTTTTAATTTCATGTCAGATATTTAAATGATTTACATCACCCTGTGTGAGGTGCTCCCCTCTGAAAGAGTTAACCTGTCTGGTGGGACACCGCGACAGGAGAAATGTGCCCTTTATCAAGAGAACGAGATGAGACAAGTTCATTTAAAAAGCCTGGTTTGTCATTGTTTATCTAATTTTCAGGGTTGACACACAAAATTAGGCTGCCTGGCACTCACTCGGGGGCTACCCCTGGCCCCGTCCTGCCTGACCTTTTCAGTTCCAAGGTGCTATGCACTCACTGGTGGACGCTTCCCATCGGATGCAGAAATCACTGTGGAGCTGTGCATCCTGCTGAGCCCAACCCCAGCCTGAGTGAGGCAGCCCAGAACCTGAGGAAGCATGTTTGGTGGTGGCTTTTCAGCCTATTTTCTGCTGCTTGGGTATGTTGGGTTACTTATTGCTGGGTGATTTTAAGGATGAATATTTAGGAATTGGTGAGGAGGTGGTAACTGCTTTGTAATGAATGTGCGTAGAGGGCCAAGCCAATATGAAATGCCTGGGGATGGGATCAGGTCTGTCGTGGGAGCATCCCACATACCTTTGGGTTCCTCTAAGTGAGCATCTCCTTTGTTGCTGTTGTGCATCCCTCCATGATCATGCCTGTCGGTGCTGTAGTGAGCTCTTCTTACATGTTCTGAGACTCAAATGTCAGCTGAACCATCGCTGGTGGGGCATGAAGTCTCCATTGCAGTGATTTTACTAAGGAGGGTTTAAGATCCTATTTTATTTACCAGTTCACAGCAGACAGATGCCCCATCCCCGTCAGTGTTCAAGGCCAGGTTGGACGGGGCTTGGAGCAGCCCGATGTAGAGGAAGGTGTCCCTGCTCCAGTGGAAGGTGTCCCTCCCCATAGAGGGTTTGGGACTGGATGAGCTTTAAGGTCACTTCAACCCAAACCAGTCTGGGGTTCTATGATTCTATAAGCGCCAATATGAAAGAGCTGTGGTCCCTCCTGACATTAACATGGGTACAGCTCAGCGCCCCAAGTCTGCTGCTGCCCAGGGGGATGTTAGTGCAGGACTGATTTGTGCCCACCACACCAGTAGAGTGGGATCTCACCAGGGCAGTGAGAATTGGGCTGCTGTAACAGAGAATGCATTTCAGGCTTCCACACATTTAACTTTATTCAGTGTCACCTTGCAACGCCAAATAAATCTGTACAGGAATATTTTAAGTACAGCAGGTTGCTCGTGTTTGGTTTAGAATGTATTGCTCGCTGCTGAAGTCAGGGCTGGGACTTCTCTTGTGGCTGAGACACTCAGGGACCAGGATTTATGAATCTCGTCCATGCTGTTGTGACTCTCATTCTTTTGCTTTGTTGAAGTGAGTTTATCCAGCCCCATCCGCTCGCATGGGCATGCACTGGATCTGGAGAGCTGCAGCTGAATTTTGCCTTTAGAAGCTTTGATTTTCACATGTTCAGTTGGCTTTTGTAACCCGTTTCTTCCTTCCCTTCCAATGAATCTTCCTGCCCCTTCCTTCCGTACTTCCTTCCAAAGGTACCTCCAGTTTAAGGCACTGTTTTCTGAGATGTGTTGTTTTGGGTTGTGGGAGTTAGTGGTTACAGTACTCTGCATGCCTAAAAGGGAGGAAATGGGGAACCAGGTGCTGAAGAGTGGCAAATGCAGAGAACCCATTGGGGTGTCCTTGTGAAGAGGAGACTGCTGCTGGTGCAGCCACAGTGGCTAGAGACCTTGGAGGAAATATAGTGAAAGCATCCCTTCAGCCTGAGAAAACCCTCACTAGAGCAGTATAGCCTAACCCAAGGGGAAACCTAAAGAGTAGTTTCAAGTTAAACTTATTCCTAGGGAGAAAAGTGAGTGTGTAAAGCCCCAGGCTTCCATGGAATAACCTCACAAAACAAAGCAAACAGGGGAACAGCATGGCTAGCTGATGTTTGCAACCTTGCATAGCCTGCAGTTCCCCTTCGCGTGTTGTGAGTAGCTTAACCACAAGGATGTAGTGGGTGTGAGATGTGTTCCTCTGCGGGGAGTCTCTCCATCCTAAAGGAGATTCATGGCACAAGCGGACTGGCTTTAATAGCTGTTTTCTAATTGCCCCAATGCATCTGCTCTCCCTTCTCTGTGGGCTCTTGATTGTCTTTCCTTAGTTCTCACTGCTGTCCTTGACTGTTATGTTGTTTAAGAAGCAAACCAGCAATTTCTAGGCTGTTGTGCTTATAATAAGCATTCACCTTACTTTGGCACATTTTGCACCCAAAAAATACCAAAGCACTGGGCATAACATGCTAGTACTGCTCCTGACAGTACTCTTCTGAGAGAGCAGAGTCATTTATTCCCTTTTTAACCATGGGGCTGAGGGGGATTAAGAAGCTTTGTGAAGATCATGCTGGAAACCGCGTGGCAGCTTGGGAATAAATGCCAGTTCCTGGGTTCCTGATTGCACCTATTCCTGAACTGGTTTTATAGATAGGAACCAGGAGTGTTTCAGAGTGAATTTGTTTAGTAAAACACTGAAACCCAAACATGGGGTATCTGGAACAGGAGATAAAAAAAGAGAGTGCTGTCTGTCTTTAGTAGTGTTCTTAATGTTAGGCGTTCAAGACCAAAGCTTTTAGTAGCCAGGTGTTGGAAGGAAGAAGACATTGTCCATTTGTTCAGTGCCACAAGCATCTGTGGACTTAAATGCATCATTTTCAAGTCGTCCGTCTTCTCTTGGTAGCCTTGAACTCTCTGCTGTGTCTTCAAATGGACTTTGGTACCTCTTTATATGATGTTCTCCTTTGGTGGGCCATTTTCCAAACCATGACTTAGCTGCCTGTGTAGGAAATTCAGAGCCCTCTGACAGATTTAAAGTAGTTGTCTATAGCTAAGATTGGCTGATCCTAGGGTCCAGGATCCAGAGCATTCCTTCTGTCCTTCATCTGTGTGGTTAACTGGGAAAGCAACTGAGCTGATCCCAGTAAGATCTGAAGGAGGACCCTTCACGTCTCAGACTGCTCTCTAAAAAGCTCTAGCTGAGATTTCCAGCCATCCCAAGGAGTTGAAGCAACAGCACCTTATGCTTCTTCCATAACTCTTGCAGATAATGGCATATTTTATTCCCCTGGCTCCTGTGTTTGCTGGCCCTGGCCCATAGAGTGTTTTATTGCTTGGAGCTGATGCTGTGAGGATTTATTGTGCTCTATTTAGCCCGGTGCTGCTTCATTGCTTGGTGCCATTCTAACCCAGACGACCACCGGGCTTCCTGTGCCCTGCGTCAGACCCATGCTCATTCCCCTTGTGCAGATGCTGTTGTTCAGTGCTGTGCCTGGTGCCTGTAATTCCCACATGAACGTCACCCTTCCCAAAGGCTCCCCAGCAAACCCCCTCTGATTACTTTCAGGCGTTGTTTGCGAGAGCTATGAAGTTTAGTGTTGCAAAAACCGAGCTGCTTCTGAGTGATTTGGAGTGGAGGTTTTCATCATCTGTGATGGTTTCTCCTGGCGATTGCTTTCTTTCAGTCATTTGTGTAATTGCAGTACTTGGTTTCCTGTGGGTTTTTTATACTTCATTTGAGATTCATCTGAAGATAGCATGTTCCCATCTCTAGGAATGGGGCCAGATTGAGACATGAGCTGCCTAAGCTGGCTGCTGAAATTGCAGGCCACGGTTTTGTTTCATCCTGAGATGCTGTTCTGATTTTGTGAGGTGTCTAAGACACAGTTTTCCAGTGCCTGCAGTAGCCCTGTGATTCACAGCCAAGATTTCATGGTTATCCCTTTTCCCATCATACTGAACTCCCACAGTACCTTCTCAGGAAGACCTGTTTCACTTGTGTTTTCATTCCTATATCAGCCGATCACTCCAGATGACATGTACAAGCATGTATGTGCACGAACAAATCCCTCCCATACAGACACCATGAGTGCTGCAGAGCCTGGTGCTGAGTCCTGCTGCATCTGCAGGCGCAGGGCTCCGTGACCAAGTAACAAAAGGAATTCAGCACCTGGCAGGGGTATTGGCTTTTTCCTGGGTGATTTGTAGAACCATCCATTTAAGAGATTCCTCTATGCAGGGTGAGGGATAAGGTTTCCACTGATAAAGGACTGACTGCTCCATTAATGATTCTATTCCACTATGATTCTATGTCCCGGTGTATTTTTACCGCAGAGTTAAAACCCCAATCTGTATGTGTTTGCACAGGAAGGGTTGTGCTTACCTCGGCTAACTCTTGCCTATCCCACTTTCCAGGGCCACCCATTCATCGTGCAGTACAACGATGGGAATGCAGAAGTCGTGTCCATGTGGGTGTGCAGGATGCTTGAGGAGCGGCGATCGACCCAGGGACCACAGTGACAACAGCTCATCCCCCATCAGCAGCACCAGCCCTACTTTTTGGACTCACACTCTGGATCATGTCTTACTGAAAACATGTTCTAGAAGCATCAACAAAACCTGTCAGGATATTTGTTGCTGCCTTTCCCTTACCACCACATTAAGGAATTCTCTTCCCATGTTTCTTTTGTTGCTGAGCAATTTCATGTCCTCAGATTATCTTCAGTTAAACTGTACACAGCCTTAAAGCAAGTATTTTATATCTATATTTTTTTGTTATTGAATGTATTGTATATTTCCTGGCTCCAGAGTATTTTTTAACTGTTAAGTCTTTTTATGAATGAGTGTTGAAAGGATTTCGTTAAGGGGTTGTTGGCTGTCTTTTGAGTGCAGACATCACTAAATACTGGGTTTGAAAAAAAAAAGCAAACAAAAATAGAAGTATGTGGACTTGTCCATCCTGCAAGGAGGTGAGGGATTGCCCTTCCAGAGTAAAAGCTGGTTAGGTATGTCAGCATCATGCTCTCAGATGCCCTGTGGTGCCTCTTGGAAGCTGAGTGCCACAGCACAGCCTCATGCAGCATCCCCTGAGCTCGTGGCCAGAGGACAGGCTGCTATCACAGCAGTCCATGGCTTGCTTGGGAGCGTCTTGCCTTTCTCAGCTCTACCTTGATCCCTTGTTTTCCTACATCGGACTTGCTGCATGATGGGTGCAGCTGGGTCAAGCAAAGGCTCCTGGAAGGAAAAACCAATTGGAAAGTCTGTGCTGTGCGTTTCTCACCCCTGCAGTTTCTAAGCACGTTCCCATAGCAGGCTGATACAGAGTTCATCAGTCCTTGTGTTGAGATGCTTATTACAAAGAAGAGAGGAGGACGGTGAAAGGCAAGTTTGGGGTGCGGGACTTGGGGGGCGCAGGAGGTTGGGGCTTTTGTTTGCTTGTCTTTGCATTGGAAATAAACTTTTGCTAAAGAAACCCCAAGCTCAGGTAGTTCATTGTATACCAGCAGTTTGGTGGTTCCTCCTGAGCCACTGCAAGTCCTAACTGCTGCTGTGGAGGCAGCTTGGAAAAGACTTTGTTCCCTTCCTTGGAGGGATCATTTGTCTTCTTTTGAAGTATAGAGATTGCAGGCATGAACTTACAGACTAAAGTTTGTCTTAATTGCTCTGATGTCACAACCTCCCTGGCAGATCACAGCACGATGAATGAGCCAATGGCCCCCATACCTCCAGGTCCTTCTGCTAAAGTGAGACAAATCCCTTCCCTGTGAGCCACCAGACCAGAGGCAGCTCTGCATTTGTCTCTAACAGTTCGCATCAGCTTTCTCGGGGTAAAAAGTCTCCCTCTTGAATTCACTTAACAAGTCAGTAAACCCAAGGCTTTTCTCTCCCTTTCCCTGGCAGGAGGGGAAGACGTCACCATGAAAATCCATGCGGATGCCAGCGGATGGGAATGTGAGACATCTCCTGGCTAACGGGCTGGCAGTGTTATAATTCATCAGAATACGTATTAACCTCCCTGTCTTCATCAGTGTGCCTGATCAATCCAGCAGTCACAGGGAGGTTTGGGGCCTCTTACATCTCCTTCCTGCTGCAACTTCCTGGACTTTGAATCAGGGCATCCCCTTGGCTGAAAAGGGGTGTAGAAGATGCAGCAGTGTTATACCCCGCAGTTGAGGCATGCTCAGAGGATGGCCTGTGGGAGGATGCATAACAAACATCAGTTCACCAGTGGGTGCTATAGGTGCACTGAGTGACCCCTCCACTTCCCCTCCTCACCCCACCAGCTCATTTGAGGACTCCACCAGCAGCCCCATATTGGGCTCACCTCTGTCTCCTCTCCCTGTACCTTTCATGGTGATACCAATAGGCCCAGGCTCCTATTGGAGTGTGTTTGTGGAGCTCAGGCTCTGGGTAAAACACTGGGTATGTCCCATCTGTGCCAAAACTTCCCATGTTTTCCATTTTTCCCTGCCTGTGATCCTCGCCAGGCGAAGCCCATCCTGTGAGATGAGCCCAAGGTTGTTTGCCCTTAAATGCAGCACAGAATTAGAGGATATGGTGGGATTTGTATCCCGTGCCCATGGACATCCTGCTGTCAGCTCCCCAATGGCAAGTGTCAGTCTTTGTTTTCCCAATAACAGCCTGAGAAGCTCAGTGTGTGGCTCTCCATGCACATACATCCGACAGAGAAACCAGGAAAGGGGAACTGCAGTGAATTGAGGCTTTGGGGTCTGCGAGGGGTCCCTGATCTGTCCCTCTCCCTGTCTGTCACACAGGGCTGGCAACAGGCAGCAGTATGCTGGTGTTAGTAACTGAGCAATGTAGAAACAGCTCGTAGGAGTTTCATTTGATGCTGTTGATATCCAAGAGCATAAGTGAATGGTATGATTGAGGATTGAATCTGCCTCGTGGAGCTTTGTGGTCCTGCAGGGGAAGTTTAGCTGGAGGCACCAATGGAAAAGGAATGGACCACAGGCACCCCCTGTCTCTGTAATGCAGAGAGCGTGTGGGCAGCATCCGAAGCAAACCCTGGGAATTTAGGTCTTTGCTGGGAGTAAAAATATCCCTATTCCTGCAGGGAGTGAAATGTGGTGATGGAGAGCAAAGGGGAGCACAGAGCAGAAACTGCTGTGTGGTAATGGGAGCTGTACCCAGGACCCCCCGAGGGAGCCTGAACCTTGCTTGGTGAGGAAGAGGAGGGAAGAGCCAAGTCAAGGGGCTGCAAGAGGTGACATTCCCCAGGCTAAGGCTCTGCTCTGGGGAGGTTCCTCCTCACAGAGAGCATGGTCATCAGTGGTAGGGGCCCGGGCACTCAGCATCACCCTCTGCCTCTTGAGGCAGCAAATGGAGCAGCAAATCCTTCACCTTCACAAGGGTTTGAAGCGGGAGGAAGCCCCCGAGGCCGGTGGGGCCAAAGCAGCTTTGTGCAGAGGCTCTTCCTCACACTCCTGTTAGGATGTGCAGCCACAGAGATAGAGACCCCACAACACCCCCAGGACACACATCCCTTGCCTGGCTGCTGGGAACGTGTCCTCGCAGCCCTCAATGTGCCAATGGGGATGAGTTGAGCACATCCCAGTGCCTGCAGCTCCTTGACACCTGCAGGAGGACCAACTCTGGCCCCAGAGTCCCTTTTCAGCCATTTGAGGTTCTCTGTGGGTGACTCCAGCTGCCACTCATGTCCTAAGGCTGATGGGACCTCCCAAATGCCACATGGGGTCCCCAGGGTGGAGGGGCTCTCCGGATGGATCAGCAGGGCCCATAGTGTGGTGGTGAGGTCCCCAGCTGTAGCAGGTAGTTTTGGATAACCCATCTCCAAGGGGATCCCTCGAGCTGGGGGGTGCTCACAGGCACCATAGGGCAGGAATTGGGAGGGATGGGGGGACTGTCCCCTGGACGTGCTGCCCTCATCCTGCTCCCACTGCTCAGTGCTGCGCTGCTGGGCTGCCCTGCCTGCTGGGAACACCTAACTGGGGAAGAAGGTTGGGGATCTCTATTGGAGAATGGTGGTCCCATTGAAAAGAGGTTGTGCTTCCAGAAGAGCAAAGCACCGGGGGCTGTGCCTTTCCCAGCGGGAAGCTGCAGTGGGAACGCTGCGACTGCAGAGGAGCTGCGCTGCCCCGGGGCTGCTTTACCTTCAGTGAAGGGCCCGGCCATAAACTACAAATGTGCGCTGAGGACAGGATTTATGGATTGAGCCTCTCTGGCTCCCGCAGCCGCCGCTGCACCGCCGGGACCGCGCTGCGGCTGCTCCCGCCCCGGTCCTACCGGGGGAGTTCAAGGTTTATAAGGAACCGCTCAGGCCGGGAGGTGTTTAATGGCAAATGGATGTGAGGAGGATGAACTTCCCTGCAGGGCACATAGGGAGCAGCTCCGTGCTGGAGGCCGCAGTACCCCCCTGTCCCCGCACAGCCTGGCCTGCGTGGGTTAACTGCTGCCCTGGGCTCATCCTGCTCCAACTCCTCGAAGGTGCTGGTTGAATCTGGTCAATAAAATCGTGTCCATCGATCGGGCTCGGTGCGTTCCTCCTCAGCAGCTCCTGCCCAGGGAAATGGGCGGGTTTGGAGCTGGGGGGCAGAGTGAGGGGCAACGCTGCCATGGGAGGGGGTGGGAGTCAGAAGACAAGTGTTGGGAGCTGAGGCACATCAAGGGGTGCACACCGGGAAGAGCAAGGATGTGGTGGGGATAGAGAGTGCATGGGGGGGGCATGGTGGGTGACATGGAGTGAGAGAAGGGGGGACACAGTGATGGAGTGGCTGTGTATAGATGGGGGGGAGATCGAGAGTGCATAGGTGGGGGGATGCATGGTGTGGGAGCTGGGGTGCATAGATTGGGGGGGCATAGACGGGGGGGTCACAGAGGAGCTTTATGGAGGGGAGGCACACACAGCCATGGCCCTTGGAAGGGGCCCTGCGCTCACCAAGGACCCCGCAGACCCCTCGGGGGTCTCACTGCAGAAGCCCGGGGAGGGGCCCGATCCTCATCTCCCGCGGGCCCACCGCGGTGCGCCCGACCCGCAGGGCGCCGCCGCCCGCTCCCTTTGTCAATGTCCGGTAATTAAAATGTCACCGTTTAATTTTCAGGCCTCTCGGAGCAATCTTTTCCTAATAAAGAGCCGAATCGAACCGCTCCTTCCCTTCCCCCGCCGCCCCGGGAAGGGCCGCGGAAGAGGCGGTAAAGGCGCAGAGCCGCTGCGGATCGATAGAGAGAAGCCCGGATTGATCGGCCTCTAAAATTAAATTTATTGGGGTCATGGTTTTATACGGTGCTGATACAACTGTTAAATGGGGAACATTCATTTCCAATAGGAGGCGTTTATTAAACTTCCACTGAATTAGACCGCCGTGATTTATGTGGCAATCTCGGCGCAGCCCTCCAGGAGAGCGCGGCCGTTCGCGCCCGTCCCCGCCTGATTATTTATTTATATCCCCGTCACACGGCTCCCTAAGTTTTAACCTAAATTATCCTTCGGCCTCTCCCGCCCGCGGCACCGGCCCGGGGCGCGGATGGGTCCCGTCGGGGCCCCGCACCCTGCCCCGCTCCGCCGCGGCCCCTCCGCATCCCACCGCGTTCCTTCCGCGGCCGCGCACCTCGGACCCCCCCGAGGTGGTGATGGAGGGGAGTGCATAGGGTTGTGCGGAGGCGCCCGCAAACGTCCCGGCTCCTGCGTGTGGCGATCGTTGAGCGTTAATTAGAAATTCATTACAATTAAAAGCCGCGCGCACACGCCTTAATTACATCTGATTTTTAATTCCGAATCCGTGTTTACACAGTAAGCGAGACGTACCTCCTGATTATCCCCAATACTCTTTATACTGTACTAATTATGTAAATTAAACCTAATTAACTGACAAAACTGCAGTCAATTCAACTGGTAAAAGATACGGCGGCTGCGAGGAGCGGGGATAGGGCCCGGGGCCGCCTCGGGGCTCCGCGCTGCCGCACCGCCGTCGGGGCGACCCCGGCGCTTCGGAGGAGCTTTGAGGGCACCGGGGCGAACGGACGGCCCCGGGAAGGGCCCTGCGGAGGGGGTCGGATCTGAGCCGCGTTATCTCGGACCTCTCGTGACCCCCCCCTCCCCACAGGAGCGGCCCCGGGAAGGGGCGATACGGGATCTGTCCGCGCCGCCGTCCCGCGGTCACTGCGGGGGCTCAGCGGTGTGGGCTCCCCCGAGCCCCGCGGTGAAAGGGACGGCGGTGCCCGGGCCCTGCGCGGCCTCAGCTCCCCGCGCCTCTCGGCCGCCGAGCTGGAGGATGGGAGGGGAGATAAATAATTAAAAGGAGAGGAATAATTACCGGCTCGGGTTGCCATCATTGCGGGAAGGCCGCGCCGCAAGGCCCGGCCCGCAGCGCCCGCTCCTCGTCCCCCCCGACGGGGCGTCCCGGGGGGGACCCGCGGCCACTTTCCCGAGTGGGAGCGTGGCCTGTGGCCGGTTCGACCGCGGCGGAGAGCGGAGGCGATGGGAGGCTCCGCACCTGCGTTCCGCTCCGCTCCGGCTCCGCCGCATCCTCCCGGTGCCGGTGATGATGGCGAGGAAGGAGGGGGGGAACACGCACAAAAGTGATAGCTGGGGGCGATCCGCGCCGTTATTAACTTCTGTTTGATCAATGTAATTGCGCCGATCGCGGCCGGACGCGATGATTAATTACAGTTTAATTAACGCGGCCGTGACGAGCGCTGCATGCGGGAACCCGACCAGGGCGGGGATGCGGCTATGGGGCCCTCGGCCACCGGAGCCGAGTCCCGTGTGTGTGTGTCCCCCCCGTGCTCCGGCGGTCGCTGCGCCGCGGGCCTCGGTGGGGAACGAAAAACCGCGATCTCGCCCCCCCGCGCTGCCGCCTCCCGGTGATTTCGTTGCCGACCGATGCCCCCCCCATCCCTCAGTACCGCTCCGCACCCGCGGAAGAGCGCTCATCCCGAGGGGGGGGGGGGCGGTGCGCGGGAGCCGCGCACCCCGATTTCGATGGGATCCTTCCGCCGCCCCCCCCGGGCGCCTCTTTTCGTTGCCGCCCGCCCCCCGCACAAACTTTCAACGAGCACCGCTCCCCCCAGGGACATCCGCACCGCGGGAGGGGGGCGCGGAGCCCCGCGTAGATGCGGGCCGGGGCTGAGCCCCGCTCTTACCTCGGGCAGCCCGGGCGGGTCCCCGCTCGGTGGCGGGG
>JASSUY010033047.1:0-11489 GCA_032466535.1 Forpus xanthops
CCGCTCCCTGCTCCCCTCACGGGCCTCGGGGCCGCGGAGGGTCCGGCAGCCACCGCGGGCCCTGGGGCGGCCCTATCCTGGTCCGGACCTTCGCTTCTGGGTCCGGTTCATCGGTGCCGGGGCTTGGGGGGAGCGTCTGGAGCTGGCGGCTTGGAACGGGGATCGGGGGCGGCGGGTTCCGTGTGCGCGGCGCTGTCAGGGCAGGGCCGGCGGGTCCCGCTGTGCCTCTGCAGGGCTTGCGGCTCAGCCGGGCACAGCTCGGGGGGGGGGTTGGGTCCTGGAGACCCGAGGGTGAGCCGTGGCTGTCCCGCCAGCCCGTGTGCCGCAGGAGCCACCAACAGGGGCGGCAATGCACAAGGATGCCCATCCTGACAGCGCTCAGGGCCAGGCTGAGCGGGCTTGGAGCAAGCTGCCCTAGTGGAAGGTGTCCCTGACTGTGGCGCGGGGTTGGGGCTGCATCCCCAGCAGGTCTCCATGAGGGAACAGCATCCGCTTGATGCTGTTTGACAGCAGAGACCACGTGTGTTTGGTCCCTGCTCTTTATGCTGAGGGTCTCTTCTGCTACAGGTCCTCCTAGAGAAGTCTGTGACTTGAGTTGTTATCCCCTCCTCTTTTCAGGCCGCACCGAGGTCCAGTGCCATAGGGCCGCTGAAGGATGCTGAGCTGCGAGCAGCCCTGGACGTGCTGCGGTGTTATGACCTGCACTCAGTCTTGGAGGAGTGGTTCATCGAGGTGCTGCAGACGGACCTCCAGGCAAATATAGCTCCAGAGTTCTGGAACTGCATCAGCCAGTACGAAAACACGGCCGAGGAGTCCCAGTGCTCCTCCCTCCTCCTGGATGCGTTCTGTCTCCTCAAATGCCGCCTGGATCCCTACCTGAACAGCCTGGAACTCCTGGAGAGATGGACCAAGGCAGGCCTGCTCCTGGGGACAGGCGCTCAGATGCTGCAGGAGAAGGTGTACACCATGTTCAAAGCTATCCTTTTCTTCTCCACTACCAAATCCTTCCAGGAGATGATCCAGCAGTTCTACAGCCGCACGTTCAGGATATACATGCGGCAGTGGAAGAAAGGAGAAGATGGCACCAATGAGTGTGAGAGCAGCATGAGTGAGACCGAGCAGGAGAGTGATACGGAGGAGGGCGGAGGAGAGAGCATGCTGTGTGCAGGCTGCAGCAGCAGAAGGGAGCAGTGCTGGTGCCCCAAAGCCATGGAGCAGTTTCAGCAGCTCAATGACATCCTGTACGTATGTGTTCTGGGGTGGTGTGGGTGGGGAGCAGCAGCAGGTCTTCTTGATCTCTGAATACAGGAGTTAGGTGTGAGGTCAGGCTGTGTTGGGGTAGTGAGTAAGGAACTTCACTCAGGTTCTGCGGCTGGTTGCCAACTGGTGGTTGAACTAGAGCAGATCTTCAGACAGAAAGTTCCTCTCCTTGGATATAAGAATACCTTTCTGCTCTGAGGCCTGCTGTCTGCAAGGAAGCAAACCTTTCTAAGTGAGAAAGCTTTTGATGGCCAGAAAATAATGTTTCTAAGGATGATGGGGCAGTGGTAGTGTCGTGTTATATACCTGTGCCTCTTACATGGGCTGTCAGCATTTGAACTAAGACCTAGGCCTGCAGCAGTGGAGCAGCAGGGAGAAAGGTGCCTTCAGGTAGTCAGATTGTCTCTCTTTGCTCGTACCTTTGCTTCCCTCACTCTGAGCTCATTGTTGGTCTCTGCAGCCGCCGGCTGAACCTGCTGGAGAGAGTGAGCGCTGATGCTGTCACCACCATCCTGCACAAGATGATAGAGGAGAGGATGGAGCAGCGGTGCAGGGGGGAATACGAGCACTCCTTCCTCAACGAGTTCCAGGAGGTAAGGAGGGCAGCGAGGGCCCTGCCTGTGGAGAGGTGTAGCTGCTCCTGGTGCCACTTTGGCAGCTCAGGCTAAAACTAATTCAACCTGAAAACCTCTGCTCCAGGGCAGAGACGTGGTTAAAGCTCCCTGGTTTGGTTTATGCTGGAGGGTGAGGTTTGCTCTGCCCTGTGTATGATGGACCATTGTATTAACAAGGGGATCTGCTGTGGTTCTGTTTTACCAACAAGGACGTGTAGTGCCACCTCGTCTGCAGAGGACGCTCCCTCTGTGTCAGTAGGCCAATAATTATAATTTTTGTGGCTGTTTTCTGTCATCTTTCCCATTTTTCAGCATCCCATTAAAATAGCAAGGATGGGAGATGGTCAGGGGCTGGAGCACCTCCCATACAAATACAGGCTGAGAACACAGGGGCTGTTCAGACTGGAGAAGGGAAGCTGCGTGTAGACCCCAGAGCAGCTTCCAGTGTCTGAAGGGGGCCACAAGGATGCAGAGAGGGACTCTTCATCAGGGACAGTAGTGATAGGACAAGGGGTGATGGGTTCAGACTGAAACAGGGGAAATTCAGGTTAGATCTAAGCAGAAGCTCTTCCCTTGAGGGTGCTGAGGCGCTGGCACAGGGTGCCCAGAGAAGCTGTGTCTGCCCCATCCCTGGCAGTGTTGAAGGCCAGGTTGGACACAGGGGCTTGGAGCAAGCTGCTCTGTGGAAGGTGTCCCTGCCTGTGGCAGGGGTTGGCACTGGAGAAGTTTTAAGCTCCCTTCCAACACAAACAAGGCTGAGATTCTGTTGTAGATCTCACCATTGGGCCACACAGAACTACATTCCTTCCTTGCAGCTACCCAGTTGTTTTGCTGCTGCCTTGAGTTGAGTTTGTGTTGGGCTGCGTACCCAGTGTGGCCTTAAATCTCCTCCAGGTTACGGTTTTTCCAGAATACAGCCTGACTCTGCAGGCTTGTCCTGTGCTCCTTGTTCCTTTGCCTGTGTCAAAGAGCAGCCCATGGAGTCAGTTTGCTGCACGAATCCATCCTCTCTCTGGTTCCCTGGTCTCCTTGCTGTTTCCTATGCCAGCCTCTTTTGTTGCCTGCAAGCATCAGCAGTCACTTTATGTTTACTTCCCTTTAGTTGCCATGCAGCACTTCCTTAATTGTAATCACTGTGAAAAGCTTTTGTTTGACCTGGAGGTTAAGAGAAAATGCAGCTGCATTGCACTTGTCAGGCCTTGCAAGGTCCCTTTGCTCCCACTTCCTCAGAAGGACTGGTGTGTTTGGCCCCAGAGTGTTGCAGAGTGTCAGAATTAGGAAGAGATGACTTTAAGGAAAAAAAGCACGAGCCTGGCAAGAGAAAGGTGAAACAGGAGAAAAAAGAGCCTGAGAAGCAGCTTGCTGAAAGTATAGGTGCTGAGAGCAAGCCCGTGTCAGACACAGCAGTGGCAGCTCTGGAGTGTCAGCTCACAATTGGGCTGTAACTGGAGCACTCAGATAAACTCATGGGGAAAACCGGCTTGGTTTGATAATAACTGTGTTCCTTAAAACTGAGTTGCCTGGCATCAGTTACAGTCCTTCCCTTTGGCCTTTAGGAACATTCCTTATCCTCTCTGCCACAGTTTTGCCCAGCTCAGTGCCCAGGTCTTCCGTAGTCCTTCCTTTCATCCTGCTCTGTCATTGGCAGGACTTGTGCATTTCATTCAGTGTTTCCTCAGGTGGGTGGGTAATTAAAACTGACCAGAACCAGACCTTGTCTTAGCATTTGTGTTGCAGGCTGTGGAAATATAGTTATCACAAATAGTCAATATCCAGTAACTCTTAATACTCGGATACTATCCTAAGGAGTGCCACAATTTTCCCCCTTAAAGGGGAAATGAGAAGAAAAAAACCAAAACCTTCTCTTGAGCATCTGGACGTTGAAATCTGACAATTACACATTTCTCTGTGAGAAAACTGAATCTCAGATATATAAAAACTGAGCCTTCTGATGCTGCCTTTTCAGTTTCTCATTTTATCATTCAGGGAGTAGGCCGGTAGTTGAGGTCTTGGTTTCAAGTGCCTGAGTTTGGGTGGTTGTCTGAGCCCCTGGCATGGCTTGCTTGCTCTTCATGGATTTCAGGAATTGCAAAGATTTTGGGTTGAGGATGGTACTCCTTTTTGGAGCCCAGCACCCATGCACAGTTTTCAGTCACCCTTTATCTTCTCATACATATCTGCATAGTGTATATCCTGTATCTTTTGTTAAGCTTCACATTCAAGGCCAGGTTGGACGGAGCTTGGAGCAAGCTGCTCTAGTGGAAGGTGTCCCTGCCCATGGCAGGGGGCTGGAGCTGGAGGAGCTCTAAGGTCTCTTCCAACACAAACCATTCCATGATCCTCAGCTGCAACCCAGGCCAGAGTGCATTTGGAGAGTGGCTGGAGGTGATACTGTCCTGTTGTAGCTGCCCGTTTCTTCTTGCTGTGGTAGCTGTGGGGTGAGGGGTTCAGTGTGGGATCCAGCTGTGGAATGAGGGGTTCAGTGTGGTATCCAGCTGTGGTATTCACCCCCTCTGTGCTCTCCCTGTCCTTGTGCAGTGGATTGAGAAGGTAATTGGCTGGCTCAGCAGGGTTTTCCTGCAAGGTGGTCCCTCTGCTCGCTCCTCTTCAGAAGCCAGCAGCACCCTGAAGCGCTGGCGGTGCCACGTCCAAAGGTTCTTCTACCGCATCTACGCCAGCATGCGCATTGAAGAGCTCTTCAGCATTATTCGAGGTAGGTGAGACCCACTCAGTGTTCCTTCACTCTTTGACTTGGATGGCATAAATGATAGATCCATCCCCTGATGTGCCATGCTGCCTCCTCCTGCCTTCCAAAGGAGCATGGCCTTGTTGATAGTCACTGCTTGGTTTGTAGATTTTCCAGAGTCAAAGCCTGCAGTGGAGGACCTCAAGTTCTGCCTGGAAAGGACTAATCAGAGGCAGCAGCTGCTCAGCTCCCTGAAAAGTGCTCTGGAAATGCGCCTTCTGCATCCAGGTGGGTTTTGCATCCCCATGTGTGTTGTAACACATGCTGTGTTGTACGGAGCCTGGGCATGAGTGGGGATCTGCTGCAAGCCATCATCTGATCTTGTGTTTGAGGAGTGAGAGGCAGTCCTGCTGGGTATATTGCATGCTCTCTGTGTTCACCTATGCATGGACAGCAGTAGATGGTTATATTCAGTCCATTTTTGCCTCATTTTCACAGTATGGTGAGGAGCTGCACTGGAAGTTTAGCTTTGGTCCAGGTGGGTACAGGCTTCTTTGCTGTGTGTGGTTGGAGCTCCTCATGCACAGACAGGGCTCAGCTGGTTTTTGGTGTGCTCTGAGCCTGTGTTCACAGTTGGAACAACAGACAGATGGATCCAGTCTCCTTTTGGCTGGGGCAGTGGGCAGCAAGCCCTTTGCCTCCGACTCCGTAGATCAAACCAAGTGCTTGCAGCATCCATGCTCCTTGCATCCAAGCCATTAGTCTGTGCTCTGGGACTCTGACTCTCACTACCCCATTCCTGTAGGAGTCAACACATCTGACATCATCACTCTGTACATCTCAGCCATCAAGGCCTTGAGGGAGCTCGACCCCTCCATGGTTATCCTGGAGGTTGCCTGTGAGCCCATCAGGAAGTATCTGAGGTAAGAGGCTTGTGGGGCAGCCTTAGGCACCCCTTTGCCCTCCTCTTCCCTTCCCTTGCTCTGTTTTGTTGCTGTTGGCAGGACGCGGGAGGACACGGTACGGCAGATTGTGGCTGGTCTCACAGGCGATGCTGAGGGCTCTGGTGATCTTGCAAATGAGCTCTCAAAAGCTGACCCAGTGACCCTGGAGAATGGCCAAGAGAGTGATGATGACATTGCAGAACCAGGGGACTGGGTTCCTGACCCAGTTGATGCAGATCCAGGTTAGATGCCCAAGACCAGAAGTCGTAGTAGTCTGGTGGGCTGCAGGCTTGAGCAGCTCATTTGCTTGTCCTCTTGATCTGAGCTGGGGCAAGTCTCTATTGATCTCACACTGTTGTCTGCTGGATTTCACCAGGAAAATCAAGTTCCAAGCGCCGTTCCTCAGACATCATCAGCCTCCTGGTGAGCATCTACGGCAGCAAAGACCTGTTCATCAATGAGTACCGCACGCTTCTGGCTGACCGGCTGCTGCATCAGTTCAACTACAGTGCTGAGAGGTGAGGCCCATGTGCCCAAGCCCAGGGCATTCCATGGTGAAATCACCTGATAAATGTGTGCTTCAGACTAACTCCTATGAATGCCAGGAATGCCTTTGGCCATTTTCTCTGTAGCTTTGGGTTTGCACCTAGAATTTCATGTGCTCACTTCTTGGGCTGCTTCCTGCTCAGTCCTGCCCTTGGCTTGCACTAGTAGGCAGCATGTAGGAAATTGGAGGCACCAACACCCCCTTAGCTCCATCTCACATGTTCTGGTGACCCTCCCAACCTGCACAGGTTGCTGAGGGTCAGCAGAAATTGGCCAAGAAAGAAAAAGGGATGAAGCATCAGGAAACCTCAGTTGCAATACAGCTGTGTCTCTTGATTCAACAGCTCAGTGGTTTTCCTGTCTGTGAAGTGCTTCTACTGCAAACCGTATCTGGGATGGGCAAACTGAGGCAAGTGGCTCACCAAATGCTGAGGTTGCTCTGTGTTGTTGAGGGGATGGCTACTCACAGTGCTCATCCAAATGAAAGGGATGGGAAGGTCTTCAAAAAGCTACTGGCATCCAGAGGTTGTTCCTCACTTAGATGCTGGGAGGCATCCCGTTCAGATAAAGAGGCTTGCAAGCCTCCCAGGAGGAGCACCCTGTGCTGGGGTCTCCCTCTCTGGGCTCTGTTGCAGGCTCGTTGGCTGAGGGACCTGTGTCTGATCTGCTGTTTCTCTTACCAGGGAGATCCGCAACGTGGAGCTGCTGAAGCTGCGGTTTGGGGAAGCTCAGATGCACTATTGTGAAGTCATGTTAAAAGTAACTTCTTTTATTAATGAACTTCAAATCCTGGGGTTTTGAGCTTGTTGGGAAAGAGAAGGGCCCAAAAAAGGGTCTTTTAGGAAACTAGGGTTCCCAGAATCCCAGTGAAGGCACTGCTTCATGACAGGCAGAAGTGCATTCAAATCAAGTCTGGTTTTTAAGCTATGTGGGTTGTGTTATTGACCCTGGGGAATGGTTGCTCTGGTGCTGTTGTCTCTCCCTGCCCTTCATGCAGAACAGTATCCTGGCATTTAAGAGCTGAGCTCTTCCTGCTCTTCTAGGGTTGGGACTCTGGAGTTTAATTCACTTGGAGCACTGTGAGAAGGACAAAGGTCTGAGGGACTCCAGTGCAGGCCAGTGTTGACCTGCAGGCCTTTCCTCAACCTCCCTGCAAATGTTTCTGAGTGTGCAGCAGACTTATCTAGCAGACACACGACTGTGTCCTTTCTAACGCCCCCACCATCATTTGGAGACAGCACTGGTCACCTTGTTGAGGTTTACTAATGGTTAACAGTGACCTGGGGAGAAGGGGCTGGCTGAGCTTCCTCTGCCTTTTCCAGGATATGGCAGACTCCCGGCGCATTAATGCTAACATCCGTGATGAAGAAGAGAAGCTCCCAGAGGAGGAGAGGCCACCCTTCAGCCTCGTGGCTGTTATCCTGTCCAGTGAGTTCTGGCCGCCACTGAAAGAGGAGAAGCTGGAGCTTCCAGAGCAGGTCAAGGAAGCCATGGAAGCCTATTCCAAGAAGTATGAGAAATTAAAGGTGAGGCAGACTTTGTTGCATAGCATGGGACTTGAGAAGTCTCTTTAACATCCCTTCAGCTTTAGCTGCTAGCACACCCACACTGCTATAGTGGAATCCCAAAGTCCTTCAGCTTTGAGTCAGTGCTGGAGGCTGCACTAGCTTAGCTAAGCCAAAAGAAGGGTTGATCTCTGTGGAGAGCCTGGTCATTACAATGATTGCAGTTTGGTAGGAGAGTTTTCTACAACATGACAGTGTTTGTTGGTTAAATGGATACTGAGCTGGAAGTTCTTAAGCTTGTTGGCCTAAGTTCTATAGTAGTAGAAGTGACCTCCTGTCCCTGTTGGGCCTCTGGCACTCTCCTCCCATTTGTCCTCTCAAAAGGAATCTCTTTTAACATGATCTTGTTTGAAAATAGGAAATCTATGTATGGAGTTAGGTGAATGCTGCTGCCTCTTCTGCCTGGGGTTTCTCCTGGGTTGTTTCATCCATTTCTGGAGGGTTCCTGAACATGTTAGACAGCTTAGGTGCAAGTGTGTTGGACAGTGGCTCAGACAAAGAGTCTGTGTCTTTATAAACAGCATGGAATGGAGGCAGACAGAGGAAATGTAAGCAACTGTGCAATATTCTTTTGTATTCTGTGGGCGGTTGATCATGGCAGTTAATCAAATAGAGAAGGCTGAGGTGCATCTTGCATTGCACATGCAGAGTGCGTTGGAAGCAGGAGCATCTGTCTGGAAAGCAAAGAGAGATCTAGGTCATTTCCCGAGCTGTGGTCTTGGCTTTCTTGTCTTGGAACTTCTTACCTGCTGGAGTGTGGAACACATCTGGAGCATGGATGGTTCAGATTTAGCAGTTATGCTGGTACAGTGTCTATGTGCACATGCAGGTGGTTCTTTGCAGCCAGCCTGAACACAGTTTGGTGCCTTATGCAGATATTCTTCTTTAACTGTCCACTTGTGCTCTGACCACTTCCAGCTTGGGTTTCTATGTCCTTTCTTGTTATTATACACGAGGTGATATGTGCCATGAGGCTGGGAAGCACCCTGCTCTAGATCCTGTCTCTTCTCCTGTAGCTGCATGCCAGGTGTGGACGCCAGCTGATGTCTGTGCCTGCAGAAAAATTAGTGACAAGAGTATGAATGTGACTGCCCCATCCCTGGCAGTGTTCAAGGCCAGGTTGGTCAAAGGTGCTTGGAGCAAGCTGCTCTAGTGGAAGGTGTCCCTGCCCGTGGCAGGGGTTGGAACTGGATGAGCTTTGAGGTCCCTTACAACCCAAACCTGTCTGTGTTTCTATGAAGAAGGGAGCAGCCTCCTTGAGCATCCTCAGCCTTAAAGCAAGCAGTGCTCTTCTCACATCAGTATCAGAAGAGACTGCTTCTCTTCTGAGGAAATCCTACCCCAGATGGGTATTTCTTTTCCAGTGGGAGTTTGTCCTGAGTGACCCAGTTGGTCTTCCAATGTTTCCTCAACCTGTGCACTAGCTTGCCAGGGAGCTGAGTTTTTATGGGGGCTGGCTTTTCTGGGGGAGAAGGGCACTGGTCTTGGGTAAGGGCTGAACAAAACTCGTGCTGAGGAGGATGTTCCCCATGAGGGATGGTGGCAGTGCTGGGCGTCTCAAGAGAGGGGAGCAGCTTTGGTACCTGGCAGAGGTGTGTGAGGTGCAGTTGGCACTGGTGCTAGATGGGCATTTGCAGTAACGCAGCACTGAGTGGCTCCTGCTGGAAGATCTGCTGTGAGCGTCTGCTTCCCCTTTTCCAGGCCATGAGGACCCTGAACTGGAAGTACCACCTGGGCCTGGTGAGCTTGGACGTGGAGCTGGCGGATCGCACCCTCTCGCTGTCCGTGTCTCCTGTGCACGCTGCCATCATTCTGCACTTCCAGACCAAGAGTGAGTGGCAGCGGCTCAGTGCTACCACCCGTGTCCATGAGCTTCCCAAGGGTGGGGGGCAAAGCCATGGTACTCGGGTGGCTGAAGGCTCTGAGAGCAGGACCAAGACCTGGTTCATGGGCTTGCACCTGCCCCAGTGCTCAGCCAGGTCTCCATCTCTCTTACGAGACAGCACCCAGCAGGGCCACAGCTCAGTACTCTGTGTTCAGGCAGTCACTGCTTGCTCCTGACAGTGGCTCCCCAGCCTTCCTTGTCCTCTTGCTAAGCCCTGGCATGCTGGGGGTGGGTAGGTGTCCTGTTCTCTTCTCTGATAGCCGTGCTCTCTGCAGGTACATGGACACTGACGGAGCTGAGTGAGGTGCTCAAGGTGCCCGTGACATCGCTGAAGCGCAAGATGGCTCTGTGGCTGCAGCAGGGTGTCCTGCGCGAGGAGCCCCAGGGCACCTTCACTGTGATTGAGGAGGAGCAGAAGGACCAGGTGGAGAAGGTCGTTCTGATAGACAGTGATGAGGAGGGGGACTCTGCCATGGCCTCGCAGGCTGACCAGAAAGAGGAAGAGCTGCAGGTACTGTCTGTGTGTCTTGGCTTCTTGCAAAGGCAGCAGGATGATGCAAACATCCCCTGCCTTTGGGGCTGGGGAATCTGATTAAGTTGATGGATTCAAGTTGCACTTTGGATTTGCATTTTCCATAGCAACTGGCTAAGTCCAGGTTTTTTGGGGGATTTCTGAAGTGAGTGTCTCTTGGTTAATGCTCACTGATGCGGGTGCTGGATCACAGCCTTCCCTCCAGAAAAGTGCCCTGCTGTGTGTCCCAGCACCTGATGCTGTTCTTTGTAAAGACCAAATGCTCATGGCTGAGAGCAGAGCTTGCTGACAGCTCCAGCCCTGCTCTGTGTTTGGGATACAGGATGCTAAAGCACCCCTTTTCCTCATGGTACAGACATCAGTGTGATTTACTGTTGCTGTGTGTCCCCTGCAGCTGTTCTGGACGTACATCCAGGCCATGCTGACCAACCTGGAGAGCCTGTCCTTGGAGAGGATTCACAGCATGCTGAAGATGTTTGTGATGACAGGCCCTGTGGTGACAGAAATCGATATACAAGAGCTCCAGGGTTTCCTCCAGAAGAAGGTCCGGGACCAGCAGCTCATCTACTCCGGAGGTGTCTATCGCCTGCCCAAGAACTGCAACTAGGGAGGCTGAGGTCCCTGCTCCGAGCCTGTGCTCAGCTCCTCCTGCCACCCGGCTCTGGGTACTTCCTCTGTGCCCTCTTCCCCGGATGGGTGTCCTTTTCCACATGGAGACAGCTCAGGAGCAGCCTGGGCCATGCGCACCCCAACTCCTGGGTCTGGGCCTGCTCCCCGCTTTGCTTTTCCTCCCTTATGTGAGTGTCTGGGCCCACTTCACTGGTTAATAAAAACCAGCAGTCTCCTTTTTCAGATGGTGCCAACTCTCCTATCCTCTTTCCACTCTTGGCGTCAGCATTCCCATGCTGGAAGGGCAGGGAAGAAACTCCCCCATCTGCCAGGCACCGTCTCCCTGTCACTTGGTCTCTTCTGTCCCCAGGAAGTTTTGGGAGGGGCCTATTGATTCCAGTTGCTGTCTAGGTCTCTGTGTGGCTAAAGCAGCGTCTTGCATCTGGCTGCGATGGGGGAGACCCTCCACAGAAGCAAGTGCTGATGCTGTCTCCTTTGGCTTATGTGGGGGGAGCTCCAGGGCCTTGCTTCTGCTTGTTTGGGACTCTTAAATTGGGTGGAATAACTTCACTGTGGGATGAGGGATGCTTTAGATGGATGAGATGTAGCAGTTCCTCAGGGCAAGCTGTTGGGTCCTGGAGGATAATCAAGTGGATTATTGAGGCGGTGGTAGGCCTGCTTTGCCATGGCATGGATATGCATCTCCCAGCACCACAGGGCTGCCCTTGGGCCATCATCAGGTGGAGCTTCAGGGTTTCTGGCACCACTGAGATTATAGAATCATAGAATAGTTAGGGTTGGAAAGGACCTCAAGATCATCTAGTTCCAACCCCCCTGCCATGGGCAGG
>JASSUY010033048.1:0-16132 GCA_032466535.1 Forpus xanthops
GCCCCCGCTCCGTCTCCGCGAAGGGCGCGGGGAGCCCCACGCTCCCCCTCGGCGCGGCGGTGGCTCGGGTGCAATGCCGTGTTAGCCGGAGGCCGTCGGGAAGGGGCGCGAGTTGCCGGGGCTGCGGTGGCACCATGGGCACCGGGCTGGAGGCGGCGGCGCCCGCACTCCCTGAGCGCTCCGGCTGAGCCCGGCGATGTGCCGGCGCCCTGTGGAAATATTTGGGGAATAGCGCGGAGCGGTCCGAGGAGGACGAGCGGCACGGCGATTCATCAGCTGAGAGCAGGTCGTCCGGCGGCGGTGTGCAGGCAAGTAAGCGCTCCTCTGCCTCTGTTCTTTCGCTGCGTTCCCTTCGTCGCGAGTGACTTTTTAAATGCAGCTCCCGCTGGCCCGCTCCTGGTTTGGAGGTAGGGTGGTCGGCGGCGCCAGCGGCAGTTTTCAGGCGTTTGGGTGCGGAAGGTTGGTGACTGGGATTGCGGGGAGTCCCACTCCAACTCCGCCAGAGTCCTCCGCGGGCATCTCGCCGACGCGGTGCTCCGGCTTGGTGGCCGGGAAGGAAGCGCGGTGCCCCAGTGCTTCCACTCCTGCAGCTGGGGGAGGTGATACCTTCTAATAGGCGTTAATATAAAATGCCTTTCTCTTTGTGCTGAGATGTAACTGAATTGTAGGAGTCTCTTAAGTGCTTTATATCAGTGTTTCTTGCAGGAGAGAGGCAGGGTGAGTGTTAGCCTTTCTGATCCATTTGAAAGGATTGCGGTAGTGAACCCAGAGTTTTAATTTTTGTGCCCTTAACTTTCTTGTGCCCTACCTGGTGATTTCCTTTGAGATACTGTTGGTGCGAGGATATGGTTTGTTCAACCTTGTTTGTTTGCTTAGTTTTAGCCTGTGGGTATTTATTGCTACACTTGACATTGCCATGAAACAAAAAGTTGACTATAATTTATTTCAGTATATGGAGCACAGGTTGCAGTCAGGGGACTAATTCTGGTCTTGGAGGACCTCCACTTCAAAGGAGGAGGCCCATGGAGCTGTAATTTCTTGCTAAAAACTCAGAGAGCTCAGAGCAGACTTGTCACGCTGCAAAGAATGAATTCTGTTCACCTTTCAGCTCTGATAGCACATAAACTAGGCAGCCTGCCTTCCCATATCTATGAAGCACCTGTCTCTGGAACACAGGCGATAGAGATATGAATTCTGGGCAGGTGTGGGAGAAGACAGAACTTCAGACAGCATTTAATTAAGTTTGCTGTCATTGATTTCATTGGTGTCTTCTGAATGAGCTGTATGAGCCTGAAAACTACAATCTTTTACAGTGACCTTGATGTATGTTGTGTTCTAACATGAAAGCAGCACAGAATAAGAGCATTTACACAGATCTATAGCTAAGCTCTGACATTCTACTAAGAGCTCAGTCAACTAGTGGATGTGAACGTGGATGTGGGCATTCCAGTGAATATGGCAGTTTCAAGCAGGGACACTGGGCATGGTGTGTGTGTGTGGGAAATAAGGTGGGGAAATTACTTCCTGATAGTGAAAAAAGTAGAAGTTGCAATGTTAGAAGCATATGCTCCTACAGAACTGTCACTGTGCTTGAAATACTTGTTGAGTTTTGGATATTTCAGTTTCTAATCAATGAGTTCTTTAACGAAAGGGGTGTGTGGGTGTGTGTGACTATCTCAGGGCTTCCCAGGTTAATGCACTTTGATTTGTCAGCAGCAAGTGATCTGTTTATGCACTGAAATACACATTTTTACATAGATGCAATATTGGCATAATAAGATTAAAAGATATTGGGATGTCAGTACAGTGTAGGTGTGACTAACTTAGGTTTATAGTAGAAAGATAAAGTAAGCCTTTCTGGTGATGGTGGATGGGGATCACTGTGGTTAACACAGCTGAGGGGAGTGTCATTTGTTTCAACACAATTTACTGAGAGTGTTCCTGTTGTTCATATTTCTGACTCTCTGAAGATGCTGTGAAGCGCAATTAGAGTCACTGTTGCTAGACAGTGGGATGCAAACTTATCCGTTACTTAAAACACTCAGCTGCTTGTGTGTCATATAAAAAAAAAGTACAGCTTTTAGCGAAGTCTGCCTGTGGCTTTACTGTAGCAATTCCTTCTTCCGTTGCAGAGTGGCAGGCTTTCACTAGGCATGTGCAAGGGAGATGATAAAACACTGAAGCATGCACTGATCTGGAATTCATTCGGGCTATTTATTACATTTGAGGTTTCCACAATTAAGTATCTGTTTATACCTGATTATATAAGTAAATGGGGTTTAAAAACTGTATTAGCTTTGTCACTTCTGAAGCCTGCTGCAGAGCTGTTTTCTTCCTTTTCTTTTTAGTCCTTCAAACTAATCTAATGATATACTTGCTCTTTGCCTGGAGAGGAGGAAAACATAATTTAATGATGTATCATTTGGCTTTTGCGGTATCTTATCCCATAGCTATGAGATAATCTAATGAAGGTCCATCACTGAATTAAAGAACATGGTGCTCTAGATTTTCACTTACAGCCAGGTTTTCAGTCTGTTACATGGCTGAAGAATCAAGTTTTCACAGGTCTGATGGAAAAAAAAGAAACATTTTTTTTTTTTTCTATTAGAAACTTGAAAGAGAAAGGTAAGGGCTTTAAGGATGCAATTAAAAATGTCTACATCTAAGATATTAATCAGAACTCTTTATCTTCACATATTTTCTTTATCTTTTATATGGTACTTTTCAGGAAGCCTTTCTGCATATTTATTCTTTGGTTTAAAATCTGTATTATTCTTAACTTTAAAAAATCACGAGTGGCCATCATACAGTTCACTGTAGGGCTGTTCCTCTTTAATGTTCGATATCCCAGTTTGCTTATACCTTTCGAATTCAGATTTCTAAAGTACAATGTATATTACTTCATAGCATTCAGCATTGTTTTAAAATTATGCAAATCTCTTTAATAGAGAAGATATTGTCAGGACAAGCTCAGTGATTATGTTTCTTCTCTGTTTTTTTTGTTTTTTTTGCATTTGTTCAGACATGCTGTTTGGCTGTCAGGCATAACTCTCATGAACTGACAGAAAGACCTGTAAGCAAAATTAAACACATCAACAGTTAACTGTGGTTTTCATAGTTAGCCAAACTCAGTTGAGTATGTAATTTCTATTTATTCATCTTAAATTGAATATTAAGACAAATAAGAGCTGTAGTATGCTCTGAGTTCTTTCCCCTGAAGTGCTCAAATAAGTACCATTTCTTCATGCTTGTAATTCAGCACTAGTCCTCATGCCTGAGCTACTAGGAAAACTGGTGCGGTCAGTATTTCTTATTGGTAGGCATTGCCAGGTCTGCTTGCATGCCTTCTTTAAAAGTAAGGAGTTATAGTGAATGATAAGAAATGTCAAATGAATTTTATATGTAGTTTTTCTTGGCCTTTCTCATGGCTGTGATGTTGGTTCAGGTTCATGTGCTTTTGGTTCAGGTTTCCAGGGAGAGGACTGAATGTGGGTGGCTTGAATCCCAATTTGAGTCTGCTGCATCAAGATGTACCTCTGTCAGTATGCTGTGACATTGGCTCTCATGATACACAGCTGTCCTTCTGTGTTTGCCCTGAGTTTTACCTACCATAACTGGAAGAGTCAGAAAGCCTTACTGTCACTGTGGCCAGCCTAAATTTTCTGTTCTGTTGCAGATCAGAGGAAGGAGAGAAAGCATATGTTAAAGAGCCCCACAAAACTAAAACAGATCATGCCTCAAAGGTACAGCTCTAATCAACATGAGGGAATGCAGTGGAGACACAGACAGTGAAATTCACATTTATATTTAGTTATTCAAGGGAGAAATTATTGTCCCTCTCAAGAGACTGATTTAGTGCATGATGTGTCTACTCCTTAAGGAGGAACTACGTGATATGGTAATAAAGCTTTTTTCCACTGCACACTTTAGATGTTGCTGTCACTGTCACTTGGGTCTCTGAGCGTGATCTTCAGTGATTAGCTCAAGTTGGCCATGAGATGGCATGTTCAGTTATGTGATGAGTTTGGTGGTACAGCAGCCAAGGGCTGGGTTGTTTCCTGGGGACATGCTCTCTACAGTTTATTGAAGTATTGAATAAAGGGGAACTAATCAAGGAGAGTGTTTGGTATGAGTTTAATTCCATCATTTGTTCTTCAATTTATGTTGGGTAATGTTGGACCAAACCCTAGAAATTCTTCACTGTAATACTAAAGTGAGAGTAAGAGTAGATTAGACTTACATATGCATAATGATGCTGCTGGAGAAGGTTTGCTGTGCTACTCAGGTATTCAGAATGACTGTATCAATAAGGGATAGAATTATAAGGTTTTGTGGAAGGCTGTGCTATGCTGTCTGCTGTGAAAAACAGGAGGTCCCCCATGGCAGGAGCTGGACACAGCTGAACAGTCTTGCCCTGAAGGAGGAAGTGCGTGTTCCTGGAGTGGAACAGTCCTGGAGCAGAGTGAAAGTCCCACACTGGTGCTTGCAGGGTGCTTTTCAACAGCCACTGAAATTCCTGTGTGAGATGTGGTTGAGGTAAAGGCTCTGATGTCTTGCTGCTTTAATACTGGCACAGATACTGAGTCTGTGAAAGAACTCAGGGCTTCAGAGATGCTGTGAGTGCAGTTGATTGTTGTCTTAGTTGATTATTCTGCAGATAGTTATCATCTAGATCTCATCTCAAAAGTGTTGGATTTTTTTTTTATTTTTTTTCCCTGTAAGGTATTTGTTACTTGCTGTTAGATTTGTGTGTTTCTTCCCTGGTTGGATGACATTTAGTTCAAAGGTGTATTTTTAAAGCTGATGATATCAAGCACTTCTGAACTGTTTGTTGCTTGGAGCTCCTGAGATAATGTTATTGGTGGAGGAACAGTTTATTCATTGATTTATTCTAAAGTCTGCATTTTTTTTTTTTTTTTTATTTTCAGTGTAGTTTTTCAAATAGTTGACAGTGTACTGGGCTTCTTGTTGAAGGTGGCAAAAATGACTCTTTAAGAAAATTTTATATTGCTTTTGGTCAAATTATTTAAATAGACTTAAAATTAACTGTGAGCAAAGGCTGTTTGAAACAACACACATCCTTTTTCCCTCCACCTATTGTATTACATTTATTTAAAGGAATGTGGCTATCCATAAAGAACTAAGAATGGGAGTACTGTTTATGGCATTCATTTTTCTTCCCATTTCTTTAAAAAACTAAAGATAACTTGAAATTGTTCTGTACACATGTCAGAATCTGATGAGTGATAGTAGTTCTACCCTCTGATTCTTTCTTGGTTTAAAGGCCATTCTGCATTTTTATTGAATTTAGATTTAGTGTGAAAATTTAACAGATAACAGGTAAAACACTATGACCTTGGAAATATTTAAAAAACATTATATTCATATGTTAGTTGTTAATATTTACCTTACTATAAAGGTTTATTCCTAATAGCAGAGATCTTTCTGAAATTCTTTTTATGAAATGCTTTGCTATTTCTAAATTTATCTTCATTCAAAATTATGTGAGATTGCTTGTTCTAGTTTCTCTGTATGGCAGAATTTTTTGATTGACTGTTTTAACAGTTGTGAATAATGAACTGTATATTTCAGCTTCTGCAACACAAATGGACATTGATTTTCTTTGGCTTGCTTTTGACCACTGAAAGAGTAAAGCCATTACAATTATGCTTGTAAGAAAACTCTGCTATCTTTCCTATCATTTTGTATATATTATAAACAGCCTTTGAGAACTAATCTATGCTAATCAGTTTTTTTTCAAGTGAAAAAGGAGGGGAAAATCATCAGCTCTACAGTTGCCTCCCAGCTCTACGTTTTATCAGACACAGCTGTTTGCCTGTATCCATTACTGGTTGGCATTACAGCTGTATGTTCCTGAATGCAGCAGAATTCACATACAGTTCTTCACACAACTGTTCCAATCAGTTAGTAAATGGCAGACATTTATGTGGCAATATAAGGGTTTGGTCCATGCAGAGCAGTTATCACCATGTAACAAAACACACAATGATGCATGTGTAAAGCCCTTCACTGAAGACAGATTTTGAGTAAAATTGAACACCAGATCTGTGTCTCTGTGGGCTTTAGAGTTTGGAGTGTTTTCATTCTCATTCTGTGGGTTATGTGGTTTGCTTTTATATGAAGCAACTTTATGAACACAGAATGTAATATATAATAAAAAGTACTCTTTTCAAAATTGGTGTTAGGCTTTAATAACCCAGAGGAATGGATATAAAAGCAAACTGGGGCTGTAATTGCATGGAGCTTGAGTGGTTAAAGTGTGATGAATAGATGAATGGACCATGATTGGCCACTGCCAGTGGGCAGTTAGTGGCCAGGCTCCCTGTACGCAAACCAAGCAACTCTATTAATGTAAGTGCAAAAATAACTACTCTCTTGCTTTTTCAACTGAAGCAACTTCTCTGTCAAAAACAGTGACATTCATGAAGGAATTTTACTGGAGGAAGCTTCCTGTAACTGTGCTAGATGTTTCCAAGCAAAGTATATAGATATCATGACAGCATCTGATGATTATCCCCTCTCATTTTTCTTTTGCTCACTGAGATTAGAAAGGACCTTCCTGCATAATTGAATGTACACGTAGAGATTTTCTTTCTACATCATGTCATTAGTCTTTCAGATAGTTAATTCTTAAGTATCTGTAGTAACAATTTATCATATGCCTCTTAACACAGGTTACTGTCTGTGTAGCTGTGAGGTTGCCTGGACTATTTTGTTGGGATGTCTTAATTCAAATTGCTTGCATTTCAGTTTATTAATCTGTTTTATAGAGCATCTATCCTCTTCACTACATTATATAACCTATGTAACCTACTAAGGGGTAGCTGATCTTACCAATCAGTAGTTACACATACTTTAATGTTGTTATGTTTTATGTTGTTATTATCCACGTTCTGTATGCTGTTTAAGTTTACAGTTAGTTTAAAAGCCCCCTAAAACTTCCTATTTATGGGAGATGGACTATATGAGTATTCACTGAATGCTTTGATTAATTGAGTAATCCAGTGTTAACAGTGAGTTGATATTGCTATTTATCACTTTGCTGCTGCACAACATATCCCTTCAATATGCCTCTTACTGCTCTTTTTAACCTCTTAATGATATTATAGTACTTCTTCCTGAAATGAAAATCTTGAGGTTAATTGCAAGCATTATTTTCCTCATTTAATATATTTTGCATTCAATTGTTTTCTCAAGTCTGAGACTCTGTTTGTGTTCTGCTTCTGTGTGTCTATGTACAAAATCTATTAATCTTTATATACTATTTAATATACACTGTTAATCTTTTACAGTTTACAGGACTGAGTCCATTACTTTTCTTCTTTGAAATCAGGCTTGATTTTTACTTTTATAATTAACTCTTTGCTATTATGTATTAGCTACAGATGTCTAACTACAGCAAAGATATACTTTTTTGTGAAAAAGGCATTTTGAGAAATGGAAAAAGAAAATACTTGGAGGCTGGTTGCCTTTCAGCAAATTACAAAAGCATCATCCAGCATTTACTGAAATTAACTAGACCTTTCCTGTGAAGTTCATACGTTTTATACGCACCCATCTTTTCAGTATTTACCAACATAAGTCTTACTACTTTTAAGTGTTTTTTTCAGGCATCATCCCTGAAAAGTATCAGCTCATTTTTGCCTAAAAGTAGGAAATTGGCATGATACAATTTTATTGTTTTCTGCAAGGAAATAATGGATTTAGGATATTGTTTGAACATATGGCAAAATAGATTTAGGGTAGAGGCTATTACTATATAGACCTTATTTTGCCACATTTGGGGAGGATTAGAAAGCCTACTTGGTCCAATCAGTCACTCTGTCATAGAATCAGAGAACCACAGAATGGTTTGGTTTATAAGAGATCTTAAAGATCATTTAGTTCCAACTCCCCTGCAACAGGCAGGGATATCTTCCAGATGCTTCTCAAAGCCCTATCTAACCTAGCCTTAAACACTTCCAGAAATGGGGCATCCGCAACTTCCCTGGGCAACCTATGTGCCAGTGTCTCACCGCCCTCATAATGAAGAATTTCTTCCTAATATCTAATCTAATTTACCCTCTTTAAATTTAAAGCCATTCCCCCTTGTCCTATCCCTACATGCCCTTGTATTTCTTTTAGGCCCACTTTAAGGTATAGAAGGCTGCTGTAAGGTCTCTGGAGCCTTCTCTTCTCCAGGCTGAACAAGCCAAACTCTCTCAGCCTAGCTTCATAAGAGAGGTGCACCAGCCCTGAACTGAACACAGTACTCCAGGTGAGGTCTCATGAAAACAGAGCAGAGTGGCAGAATCACATCCTTTGTGATTCTGAGCCGTGCTCCTCTAGATGCAGCCCAGCATACGGTTAGCTTTCTGGGCTGCAAGCACACAATGCTGGGTTCATGTTGAGCTTTTCATCTGCCTACACCCCCAAGTCATTCTCCTCAAGGCTGCTCTCAATCCAGTCTCTGCCCAGCCTATATTTATATTTGGGTTACCCTGACCCAGGTGCAGGACTTTGCACTTGGCCTTGTTGATCTTTATGAGATTTGCACTGTTGTATTGTTGCTGTATGGAATATTATATATAAAAAACCTGATAAGGTGTCAAAGATCATAATCTTAAAATAATTGCTATATGTCTACTGCTTTTTATCAAAAGTAAGATGGGAAATTCTGCAGAGCAGGAAAGACACTAACAAACATATGCATTAGTTGTATTGCTGGTTAAGGAAGCAGTCTGTTATTTAGAGAAAGATCCCTCAGATTTTTGTTAAGATAAGAGCAGCATGTTTGGAGATGATGGCAACACTCAGAAAATGTTTTAAATATCAAAGAATCTGATGCTTGAATAAATTCTTTGTTAAAATAGAGAGAAAAGAGGAGTTCTGTTGAATGTGACTGAATGGCCAGTATAAGGGGAGCTCATCCCATTCTGAGAAGATCACTGGGCAATGGACCTGAATCTCTGCTGCCTCAGGCCTCCAGGCTTTCTGTCTGAAATGTGTGGAAGAAAGTATGAGATGTCAATATTGGAGCAGTGGAGAAAGACTCTTGTGACATTTTTGTTAGCTCTTTATTTCAGCCTTGTGAAACCAGTAGTTTCAAGACAGACTTTTTGTGTACGGGCTGAATCCAATTGAGTGATCTAGACAAGCTCTTGTGAAGCTTTTGCACCTAGGAGAGTGGATTTAAGGAATTTGCAGGCTGGTACAGCTTCCTGCTCAGCTCCTGACACTCGATGGGGTTTAGGGTTGCATGATGTAGTGTTTTAGGGGAAGAGTTTTTCTCCAGTTGATACAGGCCAACACTTTTGCAGGAGGCAGTCCTCATAATATGGCACCTGCTTCACCATATTATATTATTTTCTAAGAAACCTTTCTTGCAGTAGTGTTTGCCACTGTAAATTCAAACAGGAATGCCTTTTGATGATTTTATTCTGTGTTTAGTTTCAGGAGATGTTTATATTCTTAAACGTTACAGAGAAACACAATGCCTGTCTATACTAAAAAGAGTGTGTCAGAGAAGAATCAAATATGTTTTCTACTGAATAACTGTAGGGAAAGGTTAAGAGCTGATCTGAAGTGCTTATTTGAGAAGTATTCTGAGACTTAGCAGATGCTTTCTAGTACTGAAGGGAGAAGCTACAATAACTTGTTGTTACAGAAGATCACAGAAACATATAGAGGTGAACATATCCTTGTATACTTCCGTAGGAGAAGACTTGGTGCAGCTACTGACTGACCTCTGAAATTATAACTTTTTATGCAGGGAGAGACCCTACTTTTAATGGGAATTTATCACCCTAACTATGCATACTGTGGTGAGCCAGGAGGTATTCTCTGAATATCAACAGTGAAACCATAAAGAAGCCTTTAAGCATCTTTTCCCTACTTTTTTCTTAAGAAAATTAATTTAAATAAAGCTTTCCTAAAGTCGGTGAAATGTTTACCAAGTAGAGCAGAAGCTTTTAATGGCTTACGATGTGTTATGAAGGGCATTAGGAAAGACCACTCAGCAGATAGATCGACAAGCTGTTAAAGTGTTATATTTTAAGTTGTAAGTGTTGTACAATCATAGAATCATAGAATAGTTAGGATTGGAAAGATGCAGATAAGATGTTCATTCACATACAGTTGTTCATTAGAGAGAATGATAGTAGATGTTTAAGGATACATACAGGGAATTCTGTTTTCCCTCTGTTTTTTTGTTACTTTTTACTCTCAGAAGCATGAAGGGATGTAATGCTTTTCCCAGTACCTACTGCGTGGTAGTGCTGGCTGCTATGTGTATACTGCAGTATGCTTTCTATACAGTTCTTTGATGACAGCAGGACTGTAAGTCTGAGATTGGCCGTAACTGGGATCATAAATATCTAAATAGACTGTATGAGAGAAGGCAGAAAAATACACTGGGTTTGCTTTTGCATTCTTTATGCTGCGATAGAAAGAAGATATGTATGACTCTTGCAAAGAGGAAGAAGTGAATAGCTGCATTTCTAGACAAAGCAGAGAAAGAACTGCAACAACAAAAGCAAGATGTTTGGTGAGAGAGCTGCTGTCCATGTTCTTTAAGGGGAAGTGTTGCTTCCCAAGACGGCAGTTGTTCATTAATATTCAGAATTATGTCCTTGAAATAAAGACCTGCTACTCATGTAGAAGAACTTTGCCAGAAGAATATTTGCTGTTCATATGAGAAATGTCTGGGAGAGACTATACCTTTGTCACCGTTCTCCAAAAGTTCCATAAGTTCCCTGCATATAAAGCAGGACCTCCTGTGCATCCTTAGACCACTCACTGCTGTGGGTCCATTTGGGGATGTAGTTGAGATGCACTGGTTCTTCAGGCTGGCTGAGATTGTCCTCTTACTGCACAAGAAGCAAAATGGAAATTGGTGAATTTCCTCAGGTTGTCTCATGTTAGGCAAGATGCAAAAGCAGCATCATCAGGATTTCTCTTCCTTTTTGCTCTGCCTCACATTTGTGTATGCGTGTCTCTGGCTCAAGGTAAATGCTGCCATAAACTGGACTTCATACACACACATGCCCTTATAATAGACTCTACGATGCTCAGAAGTCTGTGGAGACTAAGAGAAACTATGGACCTCATTTCACAACTATAATTTGCTTAGTAAAATTGTCTGGGCACCTTCCTTTCCAGCAAGTAAAGCTGGAACAAATGACTGTAACCACCTCTAAAGGCAACTCTAAAAGTGTAAAATTGAGATTGTGAGCTTTCTAAATACTAATTCTACTTCAGAGAAAGCAGATGAAAAAGAAGCTGCTTTTATGGATCAAATGCCAATATTGCTCCAGTTGCAAAGTGATACACAAGATTAACTTACATTCCTCATTTTGTGGCAGCAGAATTGTCTTTTCTGGATGAAAAGAAGTATTTTAGATCATCTTACATATAGAATGTCTAATGCATTTTTAGTGCTGGAAATACCTCTGCACAAAAGCTCACAAAAAACACACAGTACTTTCAAGTTTTGCAATTACAGGTAAATGTCTCTTTCTGCAGGTTTATGGCATGTAAATAAATAGCTGGAGATGCTACTGCAGGAAAAGCTAGTCCTGTATTTTTAAAAATGTACATCTGTAGTAGTAACCTATATTTATAAGTGTATAAACTGTCCTGTTTTCAAAACCCGTGGTTTTAGACAAAACACCCATCTGTTTGTCAAAGCTTTTTGTTAGCTTAAAAATAAGGTATAATTACAGAAATACTGTCTTTATTTGAAAGATTTAACATCCTCCATCTGAGATATACTTTTGTATTTTGAAATTATGAGAAACAGCATGAAAATATGCACTGAAGTACCAGAGTAATGCTGGACATAAAAACTACAGTCTGTTATACAAGCCAATTGTTTTCACAATACTAGGGCACATTTGAGATGAAGATTAGGGACAGTATTTAACCTTTTGAGTTTTTGACTGCAAACAAATTCAGCACAGTGAGCGCACATGTGAGATGCGCTCTCTGTGTAAACCAGTAACGGCTATCTATTCAGCCTTCAGTTTCGCATGGGGGTCCCTCTAGAGTCTGCAAGTCAAATCTCCAGAGTGATGCTTTACTTGGCGCATTACATGCAACAGATATCTAAACTGAAGGATACTGCTGCTCGTAATCAGAAGACTCCTCAGACATGTAGCTGCTGGGAGGGAGTAACTGTTGTTCTCTGTATAGATAAGTGGTTCTTGAGATAATCCTTATGGCAGTCGTACTGTTGCTTTCCCTAGCAGCCTGCATGCACTTGGTTGGAACAAGAGTGCAGGTGTTTTTTACTACCATGACAGGCAAGAAGTGTGACTGAATCATCTCTGTCTTCCTCAGCCACAGAAAGAATGTTCTTCTACTATAAGTTCAGTTTTCGTTTCTTCAATTTACTGAAGTATGCAAGCAGCTTCTGAAAGTGTGAAATGATTTATGTGACGGTCCCTTCCACCTGAGTAGCTACCTGGTATCGGGGACCTTGTTGGAGTGCTTCTGTTAAAAGAAGATAGAAGATGCATATCAGAGATTTTTGTCATGGCACCCTTTTTATTTACAAAGACTGGGCAGTGAACCTGCTGTAGATAGTTGCTTATGTCAAAAAGCACCTTTAGGTGCCCCACAAAGCTTGCAGGAGGGTGTAATTAGTCATGGTTACTATTAGATTCATAGTTCAGAGTCTTACTTGCTCGAAACCTGTGAAATTTTCAGCATAGCAATCCTATAATGGCATAATACAATGATGTAAAATTGCATAATTCAAGCAAGAAGTGGTAAGTGGAGAATGTTTCTTTGTTGTTCATGTGTATAGCAGTGAGCACAGATGGCACCTTACTTTGAGGTACAAGGTGCCATCATGATAAAGGTAAAAGTGACTAGAGTTACAAAGACTGTTGTCAATTCATCTGTAAAACTTCAGGTATAACATCTGTTTCTATTTCTGGTTGCTGACACATATGCACAGGGAATATATTTCCCTTAAATTGCCATAAGGCTTAATTCTAGCTTTTCTGACAGTTTTTCCCTGAAGGGATGATAAAATTGGTAATCTGAGAGCAGCTCATTTTAATATTTTTGAGGATGGTTTCTAGGTAGAGCTTCACATCTATGATTTTCTCCTACATTATTTATGTTTTATCCTTTACAATATATGTTTCTTGACAGTATTATTGTAATAGATAAATGTCTATATATATGTATTAAATAAGATATACTAAGTGCTTATTAGCCTTATAGCCCTGTAAGTTGGAAATCTGTGATAAAACCATCTTAGCTAGATGTTCTTGAGGCATCTTTTACACCTACGTACTCCCCACCTGCAGTACTGCATCCAGCTCAGGAGTGCTCGGTACAGGAAGGCTATGGACCTGTTGGAAGGGAGTCCAGAGGAGGGCCACAAAAATTATCAGAGGAGCACCTCTCCTGTCAGGAAAGGCCGAGAGAGTTGGGGCAGTTCAGGCTGGAGAAGGCTCTGGGGAGACATTATTGTGGCCTTTCAGTTCTTAAGGGGGGCCTATAAGAAAGATGGGGAGAAATTTTTATCCGGGCCTGTTGTGATAGGACTAGAAGTAATGGTTTTAAACTAAAAGAGGAGAGATTCAGGCTGGACGTGAAGAAAAAAATATTTACAATGAGGGTGGCAAATTACTGGGAAATGTTGCCCAGAGAAGTGATGGATGCGCTCTCCCTGGAGACATTCAAGGCCAGACTGGATGTGGTTCTGGGCAATCTCATCTAGTTGAAGATATCCCTGATCATTACAGAGGGATTGGACTAGATGTCCTTTGAAGGACCCTTCCAGTCCAAACTATTCTATCATTCTATGATTCTGTGCTAAAGTACACAGTGGCCTGTGCTTGTACAGGGATTGATCTCTTTCAGCTAATCTTCCTCATGCTATGTACCCTCCTCAAATCTTTTCAGAACTATACGTGAGGATCCTTTTTCTAGCCTGTTAAAATCTCCTATTTGGTAGCCTCTGCTGATTCTTCATTCCTCACATCAAACTGAAGCTTTCTCTTTGTTTTAAAGAGTTGCCTTAGTAAAGCCAAGCATTGCACACTGTATTTAGCAGCTTGTTGAGGTTTTTGTTCTACCACCTGTCCACCACAGTCTGAATTCTGTTCTGTCCCTTGAAATTTCCATAATACATATTTTTTCTTGCCTCATATGAAAGTAAAAATGCATTGCTTGAAAATCTGCTTTTATAATGTTCAGTTATCGTCTTCTACTAGGATGGTTGCAGATGGTTTCCATCTGGAACTGATTTCAAGCCTAAAAGAGGATTTTTTTTCAGTGGTTCATTTTGAATAGTTTTGTATGAATAGTTTTATGTAATTCAGTGAGATCTTAATGCCTCATTCTTGAGTAACTGAATTTTTGTCTCCTTTTTCTCCCATTTTTTTCCTGCTAATCCAATAATTGAATCTACTTAATGCATACTGTTGTGTATATATCCTGGCACACAGCATGAAAATAGTATTTCTTGTTTCAATAGCTATGCTTGACTGGTTAATTTAAAACTATTTAGTACACATTTCTTCACTGAAATTGTAGATGATTGATGTGAATCTTTTTAGTCACCTGCCTTAAGGCAGTACATAACAGACAAGGCCAGATTACCTGGAAATATACTTTCAGCTTAATAAAACTTCCCTGTTTTGTTTATGGATGAGTCTTCAGCATTTAACGGCACTTGTGGGAGTGGTTGTTGTTGGATACCTTGGACTTAAACTGTTTTCCATTTGTTCAGCAACAGAACATTCAAAGTGTCCAGAGTTTACTTTAAAAAGTACAGAAAAAGGGTGTAAGAACAAACAGCTTGATCAAGTGAAATTACATATATCAATTTGAATGTACAGTGAATTAAAAAAAAACCCAGTGAATTGTCAGAGAGAAGTTTTGCTCTTAAGTCCAGATGGTGAAGATGTGAAGTGTGGAGGGACCCTAAAAGAAGATGTGGATCCAGTGTGTGCTGCATTGGCTGCTGCCTGAGTCCCCATCACGCTGATAAAATGCTGCTTTGGGCAGTGAGCACTTAAGTGGGCAGAGTTGGGATACTGCAAAGCTGACCTGCCTCCTTCTTTTGAAAACAGAACTTTTTGTTATACTGCATACTCTTTTCCTGAGAGTTTGTAATCCAGAAATAACATAACAAATGAGCATATGGCAAAGGAGTAGTGAGCGCATTTTGACTAAAGAGAAACTATGCTACGGGGCTTGTGGGCTGATCAGAAGCTGTGTGAACAACTGATAGTTAAACTGGTCTGTTAGGAGGTTGGGTTTTATTTTGTTTGTTTTGTTTTGTTTTTCTTCTACAAATTGTCTTATCTATAATTTAGTGGAATTTTGCTCCAAACCTTTGTGTGTGTAATATTTTTTGTAATTGAAGTTTAAGAAAAAAATGTAAGTTTTGCAAGTGATAGGACAATGAGTAATGGGCTCAAACTTAAACAGAGGAAGTTCAGATTAGATATAAGGAAGCTCTTCACTGTGAGGGTGGTGAGGTTTGGCACAGGTTTCCCAAAGTTGTAAGTGCTTCATCCCTGGCAGTGTTCAAGGCCAGGTTGGACAGAGCCTTGGGCAACATGCTCTAGTGTGAGGCATCCCTGCCCATGGCAGGAGGATTGTAACTAGATGATCTTAAGGTCTTTTCCAACCCAAACAGTTCTGTGATTTTGTAACTTCACCATCTTTACCAAATGTTCATCTTCTGGCAAGGCCTCTGATGTATTAGGCATCTGGATGTAGAATTGATGACAATTGCTGTGTAAGTAGCATAATAGTAACAGTGTAAAAGAGTCACCCATTTACAGAAGAGAGAGAAGAACCATCCATCATGATCATGCCTGTCCCGTGGCACCTTCTCATTGAGTTATTCTATAGGGTGAACCAGCAAGCAGGTGTATTAGTTGTTGATGTGAGACATTAAACCACTTCCAACTAAAATTTTGCTATCCTATCACACAATATATGCTCATTAGCAAAGATTTCTAGTGCCATTGTCTTTCTTTTCTGCAGCTTGTTATCATAAGGCAACAAGATAGGATTAGAGAGTTGGGGCTGTTCAGCCTGAAGAAAAGAAGGCTGCGCGGAGACCTCATAGCAGCCTTCCAGTATCTGAAGGGGGCCTACA